>CABHPR010119995.1:591-58002 GCA_902168415.1 Peromyscus melanophrys
CTGGCCAGAATCTGGGGCCAAGGTGAGCAGGTCTTCCCAGGGGTGGCTGGCACCCAGGGAAGGGGTCTGGGGTGAGGGCTTTACACACATTGTAAACTATTACATTTGAATCTGTCTTATTGTGAATCTATTGCTTTAAACTGTAGCATTTGTAAGACTGAAACGGCGCTATGGCTGCTAGCTCTGCCCACCTCAGCTTCCCAACATGGCGGTGGTACATTTACCGCTAGCTCCGGGAGCTATTGTGGGTCTATGCTTTTATCCAAGCAGCGTGTAGCCCAGAAACCCTTTTTTGTTTTGTACTAGCAAAGGCTACATCCACCATGCAGCTTAATGTGCCACTTGCAGAGGCCTGATTCCCGCCATACTGCAGGTCAAGCACACACGCCAGGAACCCACAAGTAGCTCAAACCGGCAAGCTGCCACTCATTTGAGAGAGATAATTAGGAAGCTGTTTTTAGCTCCGTTTTAGAATCTTTTCTTAGATTAGGTGGAAACTCTTGCCAACTCGTTGGGCGCCATTTGTAGCTAGAGTTTTCCTGCCTGGTCCACAGTCAGGACAAATCTCTCTCACCTGCCATTCCCACAGCCGCTCAGACCCAACCAAGTAAACACAGAGACTTATATTGCTTACAAACTGTATGGCCATGGCAGGCTTCTTGCTAACTGTCCTTATATCTTAAATTAATCCATTTTTATAAATCTGTACCTTGCCACGTGGCTCGTGGCTTACCAGCATCTTTACATGCTGCTTGTCCTGGCGGTGGCTGGCAGTGACTCCTTCTGCCTCCCTGTTCTTTCTTTTCTCCTCTCTGTTAGTCCCGCCTATACTTCCTGTCTAGCCACTGACCAATCAGTGTTTTATTTATTGACCAATCAGAGCAACACATTTGCCATACAGAACATCCCACAGCACTAGACCTTACCAGTCAGGGCTGGGCACCTTGCATCTGTGCCTTAGCAGCTGCAGAGCTCCTTATTCGGGAATAAAATAAGCTAAGCTTTGGGTCACCTATTATTGTGTTTTCTCATCATAATCTGTCCCATCTTTTAACTTATAAAGGCTTACAAACTTTACCTCCTTCCCGGGTTCTTTCTCTCCAGGTGGCATTACTAGAGGATGCCACACTTACTTTCCAGACTTGTCCACCTCTTAATATTTCAAGCCTCCTCCCTCAACCTAATGCTGACTATTCTCCTTCTCATTCCTGCACTGAAATCTTAGAGGAACTGTTACCTCACCCTTCACACATACAGGAGGGCACATTGCCTCAGGCTACTTATACCTGGTACACAGATGGCAGCTCCTTTTTATATGAAGGGACCCGTAAAGTGGGTTATGCCATAGTGTCAGATACTGAGATAATAGAGGCTCAGGCATTACCCACACACACCACTAACCAACAGGCTGAGCTGATAGCTCTCACCAGTGCCTTCCAATTGGCACAGGGACAATCTCTAAATGTTTACACAGACTCCAAATATGCTTTTCATATCCTTCTGTCCCACACTGCTATTTGGAGGGAGCGTGGCCTTCTCACAGCAAAAGGGGGATCCATATCTAACTCAGGCCAAATAATGGCCATGCTGGAGGCTTCTTACCTCCCCAGGACTATAAGAATTGTCCACTGCCGGTCTCATCAGACCGATAGCTCCATCATCTCTAGGGGAAACAACCAGGCTGACCAGGCAGCCAGGACAGCAGCCCTCCAGGGCCAAGTCTCACCTCACCCACCATAGGGAATCCATACAGTACAGCCTACACCCTCACAGGGAACTCCAGACACTAGACAAATTCTTTCCTATCTACACCAGCTCTTTCATCCTAATAATCTTGCTCTGTCTCAATTAGTAAAAGCTCACCTGCAGCCCACCTCTGAGGACTTACAGTTCTTAAAAACTATTACTGCCTCTTGTGAGATCTGCCAAAAAACAGATCCCAATACCAAGTATAGGAGTCAGCCTTTTCCCACCCACCAGGATAGAGATTCCCTTCCAGGGACTGACTGGCAGCTCGATTTTACCCACATGCCCACTGTCAGGAAAGTTAAATATCTCCTCGTGATAGTGGACTCATTTTCAAATTGGGTGGAGGCATATCCGGTTTCTAATAAGCAGGCTCAGACAGTTGCAGACCTCCTTCTCCAAGAAATTATTCCTCAGTTTGGGGTTCCTGCTTCTCTTCAGTCCGACAATGGCCCAGAGTTCACCTCTCAGATTTCTCAGACACTAGCTAAGGCTCTTAACATTCCTTGGCATTTTCATATCCCATACCATCCTCAATTCTCAGGAAAGGTGAAGCGTACCAACCGGTCTTTAAAAACTATTCTTACTAAGATGTCACAAGAACTTCACCTTGACTGGGTAAGATTATTGCCTCTAGCTCTTTTCAGGCTCAGGGCTCTTCCTAAAAAGCCTCTTTCAGTTTCACCATTTGAACTAATGTATGGAAAGCCAGTTCTAACACCAGGTCTTTTATCCAACCCTCCAACTGTTCCAGATAGCCTGTTAACTCCCCTTTTATGTCACCTAAGGTCTATTCTATGGAGCTACACAGACTGTTCATTACCTCAGCCGTGTGACAATAATTGTCCACCTCCAATACACATTGGGGATCAGGTTCTTCTCTTCCCTCCAGGCCAGCACCCTTCACCCCTTTCCCCTAAGTGGCAGGGACCCTTCAAGGTAATTCTTGTGACTCCTACAGCTGCTAAACTCGAGGGCTTTCCTCACTGGGTCCACCTGTCTCATCTAAAACCTTTTATATCACCTCCATCCCAGAAAAATCTCTCTTCATATACAGTGAAAAAAACAGGGCCTTGTACTCTCAAGCTCCAGGATCCACAGTCTTGTCACCAATTCCAGAGGAATAAGGTATCACTCCTTCCTTTCCCAACTAGGGCCACACAGAGCCAGAGGCAAAAAGGGCCATCAAAAATATCCAGGCGGTAAGGAAAAAACATTATGCAACAATCTATCATTGTTCAATACTCAGTAACCAATCACCTGCATTTCCTAAATGCTAAACTAATAAAGGAAACAGGTGCCTTAAATAAACTACCTCTAATAAGGCTTGTCTCAGATAAAAATTAAGCAGAGTACTAAGGCCATATCTACCTCAGATAAATGTCACATGTCTCCATCTGGGCAGGCCAGATCTACCTCAGATAAATGCCAACTCCAAAAATAAAATAATAATGATTCTTTTTTTCTCTAAGCATTTTCTATGCCAACAGTATCTGGTCAAACAGAAGGTTCCTAGCCACAGCAGGGATGGACAGCTGCAGAACAAGGGGATGGCAGAACTTCATTACAGGACCCCCCACCATCATCCCAGGACTTCACAAGCTACCCTCCCCATTTCCCCCAAGTGTTAACCGACGCCCACTATTCAGCCGGAAGGAGTCTTTGAGAGAAACGTCGCCCCATACCCACTCAACCACAATTTTTTTTCTTTTTTAAAAAAGAAGAGTCAGGGATGATGTATTCACAACATGCCCCCATGGTTGGGCATGTTTGTACATGCCCGGCAGACCTAGACACTTCAGCCTAGCCAGTTCCAGGTCAAAATAGCCATTTCCGGGTCAACGCGTCTCACGTGACCAGGACCCCGTGGCTTTGCATGGTTGCGTAATAGCGCACAACGCAACGCAACCATGTGATCTGCGCATGCGTGGAGTAGCCACATCCACCTGTGTATGCGTGCGCCACCCAGCCTTTATAAGCCAGCGCCATACTCCCGGCTTTTTCCTTCTTCTTCTTCTTCTTTTCCACACACATGTCTCTCCACAGGCCTGAGCACTCGTCTGTCTCTCTTATCTTAATAAAACTCTTGTTAGTGGATTCTGTCGTGTTTTGTGACATTTCCTCACAGGGTAAGAGCGCCGCCAAATAACTAACAGGCATCCCACCCCCACTTTTCCCCAGGGTACTCTTGAGCAGCGGCAGCAGGAAATATTAGATAGAAATATAGCTAGAGAGAGACAAACAGAAAGGTAGAAAAGCCTCAGGAGAGCCTGGATTTTTATCCATCAGGGCCTGACTATATATGCCAAAGGGCTTTTAAAGGAATGCCAAGGGGTGGAGCAAAAGACCTCTCCACAGGCACAGTCAAGTACATACCCTTCCAACCACCTAGCTACTTGCCCATGGTCAAATCATCCCCTTATGCAGCTCTGCTGTGTCAGACAAACTCAGATCTCACAAGGAAACTTCTGTGGGCTCCCACAAACTCCTACTTAAAAATATCACCCATGTGTCTTCCCCAACTTGATGACAGACTTTCAGTGGAAGAAATCTAATGATGTTCTAGTTTGATCCTGGTTCTCACTGAGGAGAATTGAAGTAGCTGTTGCCCATCAGTACAATGCCAGGCACATTTCCCTTGTTGAACTCATTTTTTAATTCTAGAACAGCCCTTTGTACTCGGGCTCTTGCTTTTTGTTTTTTTATCAATTTGTATTCTTGAAACTTTTTTTTCAATGGTGTTCAACGTTTTGAACTCTTCACACTAATTCTTTAGGAACACACATGCTCCTGTAGTTGCTGAATCACTTCCTTCAAATGTTACTTAAACTGCCAACTGGGCTTGAAATTGTCAAGAAAATAAAATTCAGCACCCAAAGGAAATATAACCTCACCTCAGAATAGCTACAATAAAAATATAAAAGCAAACAATATTGATGAAGGTATAGAAAAAGAGACTCCAAACTAACTCCATTTTCACTGAATAGTGGAATTCTTGCCACTGGGTTACCAGCCACTAGACACTAGAATCAAAGGGCAGATAGCTGTAAAATATACAGATTTTCCTCATGTAAGTTTACACTCATGAAGAAAGCTGGAGTATCTATTCCAAACACAGCACTGATCTTGTCACTTTTGTTTCTAATCATATACCAAATGAATATTCAAAGCTTCATCTGTCCAGGGAAGAAGATAAGGAGTTTTTATTCTCCCTCGTCTCCTCCAAATCCAGTTCTCAAGTCTCATTCCTAATTCGGCTGGAGAATACTGGCTAAGTCCTCTCCTTGCTCTCTGCCTCCATCCCAGAGGACTAAACAAATCCCAGTTGCACACACTCTTTTCCTCCCTCCTGTGGACCCCCTCAGCTGCCCCTTCATCTAATTCATTCCCATTCCTAAGAGACAGCTCCCAATAGTCAGAAACACATTCTACCCAGAAACATCAGTGACCATACTTGGGAGGATCTCAGAAACATCCTCTACCAGGCAACACACAACCACAACACTCTCTTAAGAACCAGAAAGAGCAGCAGAAACCAAGGAACAAAACATCCACCAAAGACAATAGTAGTTATCAGAACCTAAAATTACATTAATCTCAAACACAGATGGCTAGATGCCAGCATAAAAACACAATCAATAACAACCAGAATATGTATCACCTAACGTTCAGCACCCCTATCACAGTAGGCCCTGAGAAATTCAGTATAGATGAAGCACAAGACAAGGACTTCAAAATAATCTTTGTGAATATGATAGAGGTCCTTAAAGAAGATATGAAGAAATCTTTGAAAACAAAAATAAACAGTGGAATGAAATGAAGAAAACTGTTCAGGACATAACATGGAAATAGAATCAATAAGCAAAACCCATAATGAGGGAAAACTGGAAATGAAAAATTTAGAACTTGAACAGGAACCTCCAAATTGAGCATCATCAACAAAATGCAAATGGAAACAAGAATCACAGTCATTGAAGACAAGATAGAAGAAATGGATAAATTGGTCAAGGAAAACATTAAATATACAAAAAATCCAGGCCCCAAACAACCAGGAAATATGGAACACTGTGAAAAGACCAAAGCTATGAATAATGAAAACAGAGAAAGGAGAAAAACAATCCAGGTCAAAGGCACATAAAATATTTTCTAAAAAATTCTAGAAGAAAATTTTCCTAACGTAAGTAAAGAGGTGCCTATCAAGGTACAAGAAACATACAGAGCAACAAGTAAACTGGGTCAGAATAGAAATATCCCATGTAATATAGTAATCAAAACATTAAATACACAAAAAATAGATCATATTTGCAGCTTTTAAGCTGCAAGGGTAGAAGACCAAAGGACATATAAAAGCAGACCTATTAGAATAATACCATCTTAACATAGACTCTAAAAGCAAGAAGGGCCTGGATGGAAGTATTACAAATTCTAAGAGAGATGCCAGCCCAGACTACTTTGCCCAGCAAAACTTTCAATCACAAAGATGGAGAAAGACATTCCATAAAAAACAAAAACAAAAACAAAAAACAAATTTAAGCAGTATCAATCTACAAATCCAGTCTAACAGAAGGTACTAGAAAGAAAATTTCAAACTGAAGAGGCTAATCACACCGAAGAAAACACAAGTAAATAATCTGAGACCAAAAAATTGAAAGAACGGGAAAAAAACCTACAGCACAACAACAAAATAACAGGAATTAACAATCAGTAGTCATCAATAACTCTCAGCATCAATGGCCTCAATTCCATAATAAAAATGCACAAACTAACAAAATGGATGCAGGAATAGGATCTACCCATCTGCTGTATTCAAGAAACACATCTTAACCTCAAGGATAGACATCACCTCAGGGTAAAAGGTTGGAAAGGATATTCCAAGCAAAAGGACCTAAGAAGCAAGCTGGTGTAGTACTTTTAATATCTGACAAAAATAGACTTCAAACCAAAACCAATCAGAAGAGATAGGGAAGGCCACAACATAATCATCAAAGGAAAAATCCACCAAGAGGACATGGCAATTCTTAACATCTATGCACAGGATACAAGGGCACCTAAGTTCATAAAAGAAACACTACTACAGTTTAAGTCACATATTGACCCTCACATACTGATAGTGGTGATATATACCCCATTCTCACCAATGAATAGGTCTTCCAGACAAAATCTAAACGAAGGAATTCCAGACCTAACTGACCTTATAAACCAAAGGGATCTAACAAGTATTTACAGAACATCTCACCCAAACACAAAAGAATGTATCTTCTTCACAGCAAGTCATGGAACTTTCTCCAAAATTAACCACATATTCAGCATAAAGCAAGTTTCAACAGATTAAAGCTGGACAACAACAGAAACCACAGAAAACTTTCATACATATGGAAACTGACCAGCTCTCTACCAAATGAAAATGTGTCAAGATGGAAATTAGAAAAGAAACTTTAAACATTTTTTTATAAATTAAAGCACAAAATACTCAAATTTATGGGAAACAATGAAGGCAGTTTTAAGAGGTAAGTTCATAGCACTAAGTGCCTATATTTAAAATGGTGAGATTTCATATTAGTAACTTTACAACACACCAAAAAAGCTCTAGAAGGAAAAGTAAAAACAACAACCTATTAAAGTAAAGGACAGAGTTAACTCAGGGCTGAAGCCAATAAAATAGAAAGAACAACAGCAATAAAACAATACAAAGGCCGGGCAGTAGTGGCGCACGCCTTTAATCCCAGCACTTGGGAGGCAGAGGCAGGCGGATCTCTGTGAGTTCGAGGCCAGCCTGGTCTACAGAGCGAGATCCAGAAAAGGTGCAAAGCTACACAGAGAAACCTTGTCTCTAAAAACCAAAAAACAAAACAAAACAAAACAAAACAAAAAACAAAGAGTCAATGAAACAAAGAGTTGGTTCTTTAAGGAAATCAATAAGATTGACAAACCCTTAGCCAAATTTTCTAAAGCACAGAGAGAAAAAATACAAATTAATAAGATTAAAGATGAAAGGTGGGCATAGCAAAAACACAAAGGAAATCAAGATAATCATAAGGACATACTTTATAAACCTGTACTCCACAAAATTAGAAATTCTAAAAGAAACAGAAAATTTTCTTTATATATATCACCTCCATCTTCCAAAGTTAAGTATTGATTAGATAAGAAATGTAAATACATGTATAAACCCTAGTAAAGTAGTAGCAATAATTAAAAGTCTCCTGCCCAACAAAAGTCCAAGGCAAGACAGGTTTAGTGCAGAAATCTATCACATATTCAAAGAAGAATTAATACCAATACTCCTCAAATTTTACTACAAATAGAAACATAAAGAAAGTTGTCCACTTATTTTTATGAGGCCACATACCCTGATACACAAACCACATAAAAAACCAACAAAGAAAGAAAATTATGGACAATTTTCCTTAAGAACATAGATGCAAAAAGTCTCTATAAAATACTTGCAAACTAAATAAAAAGAACACATTAAAAAGCTCATTCACCATGATCAAATAGGCTTTATCCAAGAGATGCAGGGATGGTCTACCATATGTAAGTCAATAAATGCAATCTGCTGTATAAACAAATTGAAAGACAAAAACCACATGGTCATTTTATTAAATTCAGAAAAGGAATTTGACAAAATCCAACACCCCTTTACCATAAAAGGTCCATAGATATTATGGATGCAAGTAACATACCTCAACATAGTAAAGACAATTTATAGCAATCTCACAGCCCATACCAACTTAATTAGAGAGAAACTCAAAATATTTCCACTAAAATCAGGAACAAGGTTCTTCACTATCTGTATACCTATTTAATATAGTACCTGAAGTCTAACTTGAGCAATAAGAAAACTGAAGGAGATCAAGAGGATACAAATAGAAAGGGTGCAAATCAAAGTATCTTAATTTGCAGATCCTGTAATACAATGGTTCTCAACCGTCCTATTGCTGTGACCTTTTAATAAAATTCCTCATGTTGCGGTGACCCAAACCATAAAATTATTTCATTGCTGCCTCATAACTCTAATTTTGCTACTGTTATGAATCATAATAAAAATATCTGATATGCAGGATATCTGATATGTGACCTCCAAAGGAGTGGAGACACACAAGTTGAGAACCACTGCTATAATAGTACGCATAAGTGACCTGAAAAATTCTACCAGCAAACTCCTACAGCTGGTAAACACTTTTAGCAGAGTAGCAGGATGCAAAGCTAACACAAAAATCATTAGCCTTCATCTTTCATAATAGCCTCAAAATATGAACAGTAAAGACTTTCATGATAAACACTTTAAGACATTGAAGAAATGAATTGAAGAATATATTGAAGATGGAAATATCTCCCATGCTTATGGATTAATATATTGAAAATGACCATCTTAACAAAGCAAATTATGCATTCAATGCAGTCGCCATCATAATTAGAACACAGTTCTTCACAGAACTTGAAAGGACAATTTTCAGCTGCACATGAAAAACAAAAACAGGATAATGAAAACACTCCTGAATAATAAAAGAACTGCTGGAGGTATCATCATCCCCAACCTCACGATATTGGAACAAAAATAGATATGTTGAACAATGGAATTGAATTGAAGACCCAGACATAAATCCACATACCTATGGACACCTAATTTTTTATAAGGAAGCCAGAACTACACACTGGAAAAAAGAGTGTCTTTAACAATGATGCTGGTCAAATCAGATGGCTGGATGTTGAAAAAAATGCAATAGATCAACACTTATCCCCCTGCAGGAAACTCAACTCTAAATGGATCAAAAAGCTCAGCATAAGGCCAGATGCATGAATCTGATAGAAGAGAAAGTGGGGAATAGTCTTGAATCATTGGCACAGAAAAGGACTTTGTAAACAACACCAATAGCACAGGCACTAAAATAAACAATTAACAAATGGAATTCATGAAACTGAAACTCTGCATGACAAAGGACACTGTCATTCAAACAAAGCAGCAGGCTGTAGAATGGGAAATGATTTTTTTTTACCAACTCTACATCCAATAGAGGGCTAATACCAAAAATATACAAAGAACTCAAAAAACTAGATTCAAGAAAACAACCCAATTAAAAAATTGAGTACCAATCTAAACAGAGAATTCTCAAAAGAGGAAATTTAAATGACTGAGTAAAACAAAGAAATGTTCAACATCCTTAGCCATGAGGGAAATGAAAATCAAAACTACTTTGAGATTTCATCTTATACCTGTCAGAATCTATCAACAATACAGATTAGTGGAATAGGAGGATCAAACAGGGAAGGTGAGAGAAGAGATAGGTGATGGAGAATACAGGGAGTGACAGCTAGTACTAAGAGTCATTTGAAGGGCTCATAGAGAAACCTAATCCAGTAGAAATTTCATAAAATATATATGTATATAAAAGCCAAATGAAATTATCGAACTGTGCAAGTTGGAATCCCAGTCAGACATCTCTAGTAACCAAATGAAACTTCCAGTACTGGGAATGTATTACATCTAATTAAGTTGTTGGCCAAAGGCATCTCATGGGACTCCCCAAACAATCCATTATATTCACAAGGCTATTGGTGTCTCTCCTCAAACTGACAATAAGACCCTATTTCTGAAGACAGCATTATACAACTCACTGAACATGGAGAAACTGAGCTGGTTCCTACCTAGAGCCTTCACCCCTACAAACTAATGTTCATGGTACTTGAAGGTACTCTGTCTGCTATCAAAGGAGAAAGGTAAACATCAACCCAGCTACAAATCCTTTAGTCTACAATGGTAACTTACCTGCAAGATATGCTGGTGTAATAGCAGCACAAAGCTTGTGGGATTAACCAATCGACACCTGACTGGGTCTAAAGTCAACTACATGAGATAGAAGAACCCATCCCCAACACTGCTTGGATGGTCAAGAACCTGTTATTAGATAGGCCAGGGACATACGGAAAAACCAAAAACTACTATTCTGCAAAAGGCACTTAGTAATAAAATGACCTCTAATGACATTCTGCTATTCTCATAAATCAGCGCCTTGCTCAGCCATCAGCAGAGGGGCTCCCCCCCTGCCCCCCCGAAACAGATAGGAACAAACACAGAGCCAGACAGTATATTCAGGGAGAGACCTTGGAACACTCAGCCCTAAAAGGGTTATTTTCATCAAATTTCTCCATTCAGGGCTCAGGCAACTCTGAGGAAGTGGAGGTGGAAAGATTGTAAGAGACAGAGGGGATGGAAGACACCTAGGAAACAAGGCCCTATAAACAGACAACGAATTCACAAAGACTGTGGTAGTATGCATAGGGCCTGCATGGGTCTGCACCAGATGGGGTTCCCTGAGTTAAGAGAATTGGACATACATCCTATCCACAACCTAGAAATTACCTCCAATTCGTAGTCACTTGAAAATGAAATGTTAGTTTCCTCCAAAGGAGTTTCACTGGGGAAACAAACCACTTTTAAAGGTAGTCCTCATGCCCAGCAATAAACGAACAACACAAAATGAACTCAATGATATCTGTAAGTTCATTTTGCCATGTTTTATCATGGCATGTTTAACCTTACATGTCCTCCCAGCATATATTATGGCTTCCAGTTTTGTGCTTTATGGGATTTCTGTGTGTCTGACCATATGTGTCTATATGTGTGCCCTGTGTTTTTTCTTTGGCTTGTTTTCTTGTTTGTTTTGTCCTATTCTGATCTGTTAGTTTTTGTTTTATCCTACTGTATTTTATTTTAATTTATTTTATTATTATTATTCCTTAGATGCCTTTTTGTTTTCTAACTAGGGACAGACAGAATGTAGATCCAGATGGGAGGAGTTGGGGGTGTGGGTATATTATAATCAGAATATATTACATAAAAAATATATTTTCAATAAATAAAGAAATTACATAGAAAAATGGGGTCAGTTTTTTTATATATTTAATAAATAATATAGTGACTCCAACCAGTGCTGATATGTTGTTCCTGTAAGACATTTTACTACTGGTTCAATTTTGTAACTGTATATTGATATTTCTATTTTTCAATATATTTTATTGTCATAACTAAATAGAAAATGCACATATTATTGAAATACCATATAATTTTCACATAGGTAAGTATTCTGTAATATTTGAATGAAGTTAACTGTATTTATCTCCTCCAAAATTTGCCTTTTCTCTCTTTTTTATTGATATTTATTTTAATTAATTACATTTATTTATTCATTTTACATCCCAACCACAGTTTCTTAACACTCTTCTCCTCCCATCCTATCCCCTACTTCCCCTCTGCCACTTCACCCCCCAATCCACTCCTCTTCCCTTTCTGTTCAGAAAGGGGCAGGCCTCCCATGGCTATCAACAAAACATGGAATATTAAGTTGCAGTAGGACTAAGCACCTCCCCTTGTATTTAGTTTGGGCAAGACAACCCAGTATGAGGAATAGGTTCTCAAGAGCCAGCCAAAGTATTAGGGACATCCCTGTTCCCACTTTCAGGAGTCCTGTAAGTAGACCAAGCTACACAACTGTCACATATATGTAGAGGGCTAGGTTGGTCCCATGCAGGCTCCCTGAATATCGGTTCAGATTCTGTAAGATTCTATAAGCCCAATTAAGTTGATTTTGTGGGTTTTCTTGTGATATCCCTAGCTCCTACAGTCCTTCCTTCCCCTCTTCAGCAGAATTGCCTGAGTATGGCCTAATGTTTGGTTGTGGATCTCTGCATTTGTTTCCATCAAAAACATAAGTGACAGCTTACACTGCAGAGAATGGGAAGCAAGAACACTCCTCCATTGCTGGTGGGAGTGCAAACTTGTACAGATACTTTGGAAGTAAATATGGCAGTTTCTCATAAAATTAGTTGTAGCCAAATTTCTAAACAGTCTTATTAAATATAAATAAGAAACACAGAGCCAAATATAGGGGTGAAAGCCTTAGAGATCAGGGAAATAATGATAGCCATCAACCCTACCTCTCCAGCTCTGCAACTATCAAAAGTGAGTTACTACTCTCTATCTGTGCCTTTATTGCCTTGCTGTTCTGCCCTCTTATAGGCTCTTAGCAGCAACCTCACTTCCTTGTTACTGCTTGTCTGTACAGACCTCCAGGTGTCTATGTTTGGTACTGGGATTAAAGGGATGTGTCACCATGCTTGACTCTGTTCCCAGTGTGACCTTGAACACACAGAGATCTTGCCTGCCAAGTGATCTGATTAAGGGCGTGTGCTACCACTGCCCGACTTTTGTGTTAATGGCTTGCTGTCACCTTTGGTCTCTAGATAAACTTTATTAACATACAAATAAAATATCACCACAATTAGGAATTGATATACCTAATGATCCTGCTATACCACTCTTGAGCATATACCCAAAGGAAATTCAATCATGCCACAAGGACACTTGCTCAACTATGTTCATAGCAGCTTTATTTGTAATTGCCAGAACCTGAAAACAATCTAGATGTTCCTCAACAGAAGAATTGATAAAGAATTAGGTACATTTACACAATGAAGTATTACTCAGCTGTTAAAAACAATGATATCATGAAATTTGAAGGCAAATAAATAGAATTAGAAAAGGATCATCCTGAGTGAGGTAACCCAGACCCAGAATGACAAATATGGTATGTACTCACTTATAAATGGATACTAGCTATAAAGGATAACCATGCTAACAATCCACAGAGCCAGAGAAGCTAGGTTATCAAGAGGGCTCAAGGAGGGGCTCTCATTTCTCCCTGGGAAGAGGAAATAGAAGAGATCAGATGGATGGACTGGGGGCAGGTAGGGATGGAAACATGAGGGATGAGATTGGGGGTAAATAGAGGGGGAGAGTACTGAAAGAGATGACTGGAAAGGGTGGGCATTTGGGGATCATGTTGAAATGTAGTGCAAGGGAAACTCCCAGGAATCTACAAGGATGACCCCAGCTAAGACTCCTAGTAATAGCAGATACATAGCCTGAACTGGTCATCTCCTATGACCAGGCAAGATTTCCAGTGGAGGGATTGGGACACCAACCCAGCCACATAACTGTTGTGGAATATTATTTTAACAGGGAAAATGCTGTGGGATGTCTTTCTGTATGTATGTTGTGAATATGTGTTGCTATGATTGGTTAATAAAGAAGCTGCTCTGGCCTATGTCAAAGTCAGGTTACAGCCAGGCAGGAAATCCAAGACAGAGACAGGAATAAGGAAGGACAGACAGAAGAAACACAATCCAGCTACTGAAGGAGCAACATGTAATGGGACATAGGTAAAGCCATGGAACCTTAATAGTTATAGGTTGAGTTAAGTTATAAGAGCTAGCCAGAAAGAAGCCTGCCATAGGTCATAGAGTTTTGTAAATAATATTAAGCCTCTGTGTGTTTACTTGGGTCTGAGCAGCTGCAGGACCTCAGGAGAGAAAGACTTGTCTGGATCGCAGGGGGCAGGGTGGGACCTGAGAAACTTACGGCTACAGGGAAGATGTGTTACATTTGTTTATGCTGTGTAATGTTACTTTAACTGTTTAAACGTGTGTTACATTTGTTTCTGCTACCTTTGTTAAGGATGTAAAGGTGTGTTACATTTGTTTATATTGCATTTGTTTCACCTTGCCTAAGGCATCTGATTGGTCTAATAAAGAGTTGAATGGACAATATCTAGGGAGAAGAGGGATAGGCAAGGTTTGTGAGCAGAGAGAATAAGAGAAGATAGAAGAGAATAAGGAAAAAGACAGGGACATGCCTGGGGCCAGAAACCAGGCATCATCATGTCAACCAACCAGATACAGAGACAGAAAGGAAGTAAGATATATAGAAAGAAAGGTAAAAAGCCCTGAGACAAATGTAGATTAAGAGAAACAGATTAATATAAGAGCTAAAATAAGGCAGAACATTCAAAACTAATAATAATACATCTCCGTGTCATGATTTGGGAGCTGGTTGATGGCCCCCAAAAGAAAAGAAAACCTGCTACACATAACCTCCCTACAGTCTGTCTTGCCTATGGGATGTGTTGGGGTAAGGGTGACACAAAGATTGTAGGAGTGTCCAACTAGTGACTGGTCCAGTCTGAAATCCATGTGTAATGGCTATTCTTGGTTGTCAACTTGACTCTATCTGGAATGAACTATAATCCAGAAATGAAGGGCACACTTGTGATACGGATCTTGAGGCAAGAAGACAACATGCCTTTGATTCAGGTCTTGATTCTGGAAGACACACTTTTAATCTCGGCCACACCTTTTTTCTGGAAGTCTATATATAGACAATGGAAGAAGGGAGGGTTCATTTTTTTGCCTGGTTGCCCTTGCCTTGTCAGCACATCCATTCATTCTTCTTTGGGATTCCAGCATATACAGAAGACCAGCTGAGACACCCAGCCTTGTGGGACTGAGCAGTGACTAGATTCTTGAACTTTCCATTCACAACTAGCCATTGTTGGACTGAAGCTTGCAAGTCATTCCAATAAATTCCCACACATGTATATAGATATATAGATATAGATAGATAGATAGATTGAGAGAGAGAGAGAGAGAGAGAGAGAGAGAGAGAGAGAGAGAGAGAGAGAGAGAGAGATACAGGCAGACAGACAGACAGACAAACAGACAGAGATTCATTCTGTAAACTCTGTGATTCTAGAGGACCCTGACTAATATACCATGCCATGAGAATGAGCCCAATCCTGACACTACCTGGAGTGCCAAGACCCAGAAGCTGGATGATCCAGAGACCTAGGATAGAACAAAACATGACTGGAGAAAAACATGCCAATGTAATGATGCCTAAGGATACTCTGCCATACTCATAGATTGATGCCTAGCCAAATTGTCATCAGAGAGGCTTCATCCAGTACCTTTTTGCTTTTAAATTTTATTTTATTTTTTATTTCTTTAAAATTTCATACATAAATACTGTATTTATATTATTTCCACCCCCTCTCCCCACACAACTCCTCACATGATGCCCACACTCTCTTTTCAAACACATAACTTCCTATTAATTTATTATTGCTCCATCTATATTTACAAACTGAGTCAAGTAAGTGTTGCTTGTATTTGGATATGTTTAGGTCTGACCACCTGGGGTCAGATAAATTATCAATGAACTTGGCCCTAAAGAAGATTGATTCTCCCCCTTTCAGCTTGCAGCTCTTCATTTAGGAGTGAGGATTTTTGATATTTCTTCCATGCATAATGACAGAGTATTATCATTGTATAAGTCCTTGTTTAGATGATCACATTGTTTGGATTAGATGGTACACCTTTCATGTCATATATAGATGACCCTATCTCACCCTTTGGTCCTCTGTCTCACAGTTGTTCTACTGTTGTGATCGCCAGATTCATTCATGTTGTGTTAAATGACAGGCTTTCATTTATTTTATGTATAGTATTAGTCTATTGTGTACATGTAGTAGCACATTTTCATCATCCATTCATCCATCAAATGATGGTAATTTAGGCTGTTTCTAGTTCTTTAGCTATTATTAATAGTGAGGCAGTAAACACAGACTGCACATATTTTTTCAACATTCTTATTTCATTTTCTTTGTAAACTCAGCAATGATATTGATTGACCAAATGGTACCCTTACTTTTACTTTATAATGGATGGTCTATTATCTTTTTCATAGACACTGTATACTACTTTATCATTCCCACCAACATTTTGCAAAAATTTTCCTTTCTTCATACCTTTACCAGAACTTTTCATGTTTAGCCTTCAAAAATTTATCTAATGGAACTGCCCTAAGGCAATATCTCACTATGGTTTTTATTTGAATTTCCATAATAATCGGTAATGTTCTATAATTTTTACAGAAATTTGGTGGCAATTTGCATGTTGTCTCTTGAGAAATGCCTATTACATTTATTGTCCATTTTAATTGGTCTGTTTGTTTTGTGAAGTTTTTTTAAATCACATAATATGGAACTTTTATTTATGTGATTTCTATACATCAGGAGGACGAGAGCAATCCTTTACAAATGGAGCCGATTTTACCAGAATAAATGACAAAACCAAAGTAGTGTCTGACATGGATTCACAGGGCTTTATGGTTCAAAACCAGCCAAGAAGTTTGTTACAATCTCTTTCAGCTTTGCATCTGATTGTTTTGAGATTTTCCTGTCAGTCCTGATATTGCCCAAGAGGGACTGATGCTGACTGATAACATGAAACAAAACATTCTTAAACTTTGTAATCTTATTGGGCTCCAGTTTATCAAGATAACCCCTCACACCTGCATAGATAACAGCCACTTGTTCTTTAGTAGCCATGGGAGGGTACTGCCCTTACTTTAACAACTCAGTCAGACACACACCATGACTCAAGAGCTGTTGAGTGGCGGGTAACCTCCTGATACTGAACCAACTTCAGCTTCATGGTACCTGCCATCTGTTTTATGGCCCTGGTCTGGGCAGCAGATCTGACATGGCTGGGACACAGACAAACCCACATTAATGGAAGGGTAAATGCCTTTATAGAACAATTCTGTTTCCAAGAAGATCTGTCCATCAGTGATGAAAATAACATTCGTTGGAATGTAAGCAGACACATCACCAGCCTGGGTTTCTATGACTGGTAAGGCAGTCAAAGAGCCACCACAAAAAGAATCATTCATCTTGGCTGCTCTCTCCAGCGGCTGAGAGTGCAGGTAAAACACATCTCCAGGATAGACTTCACAACCAGGGGGTTGGCACAAGAGAGACATCTGGCGGTAAGCCATAGCCTGTTTGGATAAATCATCATAGATGATCAAAGCACGCTTGCCATTATCTCTAAAATACTCTCCCATGGAGCAACCAGAGTAAGGAGCCAAATACTGAGTGGAGCAGCATCAGAAGCAGTAGCTGGCACCACAGTGGTGTTCTTCATGGCATCTGCATCTGTCAGTCTCTTCACCAACTGGACGACAGTGGGCTGTTTCTGATCAATAGCAAGGTACAGTACAGCTTCTTCTTTCCATCAGTGAGACGTTTCTGGTTGATAATTGTGTTGACAGAAATTGATGTTTTCCCAGTCTGTCTATCATCAATACTAAGCTCATGCTGACCATGACCAATAGGCACCAGTCTATCCACAGCCTCAGTGCCAGTCTGCATTGGTTACAGCACTGAGATTTGGGGAATGATTCCAGGGGCTTTCAGGTCCACTTGTCCACAGGTCTTGGAACAAACTGGACCCTTTCCATCAATGGCGTTACCAAAGGCATCAACTACATGGCCCAACAGTTCCTCACCACTGGAACGTCTGCAATGGCTCCCGTTCTCTTCACAATATCACCTACTTTAATTAGCTTATCATTTCCAAACACGACAACTCCAACTTTGTCAGGTTCCAAGTTCAGGGACATACCCTTTGAACCTGAAGAAAATTCTACCATTTCCTCTGTTTGAATATTCCTCAACCCATGTACTCGGGCAATACCATTACCAATACTTAAGACACGCCCGGTCTCTTTGAGGTAAACAGATGTGTCAGCTCCAAGAATCTGCTCTTCAAGAATGGAGGACATCTCAGCAGTGGCAGTCTTCTGAAGTTGAGTATTAGAGGCATGGAGATTTCTTGAACCAACGAAGGAAGTCCCCAGAGCATTTTTGGAGACCAGCCCCGCCCTTCGAGGGAGGGCACCGGCCACAGCTGCAGTGACGCACATGGACAACTTACTCACAGCTTCTCGGGGAGATCCTCTGCAGCCACAACCTCAAGACGACTGGCCTGTGAAGTTTTTTATAGCTTTGTTTTACTAGTGAATTTTTGGATATATATTCTAGATATCAACTTCTTGTCAGCTGTATATTTTGCACATAATTTCTCTCTTTGTATAGGTTTTATCTTCACTCCATTAGTTGTGTGTCACCCTGTTGGACAGATCTTTTCCTCTTTAACTTGCTATAATCCCATTCTTTCATTTTTGCTTTTGATTCATATTCAGACAAATTGCTGTCCATTCTAATAGTGCATCCCCTATTTTTTTTCTTCCAGAAGTTTTATACTTATAGGCATTATTTTTTAATTTTTTAAATCTAACTTGAGGTGAAAACTGGTGAGTGATACAGCTCTTTCACATATGGATGCCTGGCAATTATTTCAAAGATGATGTTGAGTCAGAAAGACTGTTCAGTGGGTGAAGACACTTCATTCCAAGCCTGATCACCTGAGTTCAATCTCTACAACCCACATGGTCAAACAACAAAACTGCCTCCCACAAGTTGTCCTCTGACCCACAGTGTATTCTGTAGTGCACATATGGAGGTCAAAAATATGCCACTAGCATGTGAATGCCACTTACTGCATTTTTAAATATCTTGCCATGCTAGTCATTATGTTTCATGGCTGTTGTAGCTAAGGAGTTTAACAGCTTTCTGGTCAGATCTAGCTTGAATCATCTGAGTATTCTGTCCTAAGTGTGTATTGTCTTCAACAATAAGGGCTCATCCTCAACCCATGTGAGGCAATCAAGGGCTACAGTGGTAATCTATATTATTTTGGGAGTCACTTGAACTACCCAGACCAACCCTTTGAAAGGAGGGTTTCTTCTAATTTGTACTGGTATTTTTGTTAGTCTATTGTTCTTGTGAGGAACATTGTCAACCCAAGTGACTTGACTTCCTTTAACACACACACACACACACACACACACACACACACACACACACACACACACACACAGCTCCTGCATCTGTTGCTCAGGGAACATCACAGAAGAGGGGGTCAAAAAATCATAATAGTCAGAATACCAAGAAGTCTTTCATGAAACAGTCTCTCCTAGAAATCATTGCATGAATAAGACCTGAACAATGACAGTATCAATGTAAATTTAATGCAGAAGGGGAAATTTTCCATGGGGCCCCATCCCTAGACAAGAACTATAGGTAACTAACAACTTCTGGGAGAAGCAGAGTTAACCTCTACCAGGGATGAAGCTTCTTATTTATCCAATGCAGAGTGTTCATCCCTGAAACCATTTACGTAAAAACAACAAAAATGGACCCAGAAAATTGGATATATATTTGTGCATATACATATATATATATATGCGTGTAACAATAATAATCAAAGAAAAAGAAGGCATCAACATAAGAGTGGGGGCATAGATGGAGTCTGAGGGAAGTTAGCTGGGATGGGCTTGACAGGGGAAAGGAGGAGGAAAAGTGATGTAATTATATTTCAGTTTAAAACATTGTTTTAAAGTGGTGAAGGTAGACATTCTATCTTGTTCTTGCTCTTCAAAAGCTTTAACCTTTTCTCTGTTCAGCTTAATGCAACTTTTTATTATAAATGGCCTTATTTATGTTAAGATATATTCTCTCTATTTATAAATTTGTTCAGCATTTTCTCATGAAAGAATGCTCTACTTCACCAATTGTATTCTTTGCATCTATTGAGTCTTCATCACTGGGAAAAACCATTGATGGCTTTTCTCCCCAGCAGCCTGAAAATAGCCTGGAAAATATCCCCTTCAAATATTATGAGCACTGGCTAACATGACAGAAGTTTTCAAGTCATTTCCAGCTTAATTTCTCTATGTCCAAAAAAGAAAGTGCATTATTTTGAACCTGTAGTGGTATTTGCTCTAACCATGACTTGGGCTATAGGGCCCAAAGGAAGTGGTGCTTCCTGCTGTTGTACATGACCTTTTCTAAGGAGTTGGAGAAGGGTCACATGCCCCTTCTCCCTGCTCCTGCCTGTGAGGTAGATTTGCTCCCAGTCAGATCAGAGGACAACTTCTGCTGTCTACTCCATTCTGTATTCGTGAGTGTATTTCCTCAATTTATATCTTAATAAATTCTGTTTCCCATTTAATAGACTCACTTGGATTGGCCATAATTAGTGGCACCCAATGTGGGACACGAACCCATGACCCTGAGATTAAGAGTCTCATGCTTTAGCAACTGAGTAGGCACACAAGAGCAATGACAATCACCTGTGTTATTCTGTGGAGCTTTAAGATCTCCCTGTCCAATAACTCATTAAGATGTATCCTATACTTAGCATGAAGATTTTCATTTAATAACACAGGACTTCTGGGAGAAAGCATTGTCAATACATATAGGGCACCTGAGTATAAGCTACTTTTTAAAAATCATATATTTTTATTACCTTTAAATTTTAATTCAATGCATTTTGATCTTTTCCATTTGCCAAGTCATCCCAGATCCTTCCTAACTCTCTACCAAACAAACTCCATGTTATCTCTCTCTTTCAAACAACAACAAAACACACAACAAAAACAAAACAGCAAAATGTAACAAAAGAAAGCACAGAAAAACATGGAGTCCAATTTTTCTTGTTATTGTTGTTGTTCAACTTTTCCTGAGTATGAGGCCTGCCCTGGAATGTGGTTGATGCATCCAGTGTCACTCCATTGGAAAAAAAAGCTGATTTCTTTTATTCTCAGCAGATATCAACTGCAAATTTCAAATAACTTCTTAGATAAGGGTGGATCTTTGTTCCTACTTCTTTTCTCTGTGCTGGGATTTCATCTGCCTTGAATTTGTACACATCTTGTACATACTGTCATGGTCTCTGTGGATTTGTGTGTACATCAGTCCCATTGATGGTCTCTGTGGATTTGTATTTGCATCAGCCCCATTGTGTCTAGAAGACACTACTTTCCATTTTTAATTAAGAAATTTTTTATTCATTTTACATACCAATCACAGATCCCCCTCTTCCCTCCTCCTACCCCTCCAGCCTCCCCCTAATCCACCTCCCATTCCCTCCTACAAGAAGGTAAGCCCTCCCATGGGGAGTCAGCAGAGCCTGGTACATTGAATACAGGCAGGTCCAAGCCACTCCCCCCTGCCTCAAGGCTGTTCGAGGTGTCCCACCATAGGTAGTAGGTTCCAAAAAGCCAGCTCATGTACCAGGGATGGATCGTGATCCTACTGCCAGGGTTCCTTTTAAGTAGATCAAGCTATACAGCTATCTCACTTATGCAGAGGGCCTAGTACAGGCCTGTGGAGGCTCCACAGCTGTTGGTCTAAATTTCATGAATTCCTACTAGTTTGGTTTGATTGTCTCTGTAGGTTTCCCCATCATGATCTTTATTCCCCTTGCTCCTAGAATCCCTCTTCTCTCTCTTTGACTGGACTCCTGGAGTCAGCCTAGTATTTGGCAGTGGATCTCTGCATCTGCTTCCATCAGTTACTGAAGAAAGGCTCTATGATGACAGTTAGGGTATTCACCGCTTCGATTACTGGGATAAGCCAGTTCAGGCACCCTCTCTACTATCAGGTGCTAGGGAAGTTCCCAGAAATCCACAAGGATGACCCCAGCTTAGCCTGCTGACACTGTTTTCTTAGTCATTTACTACCACTGGCTCTTCACATTCTTTCTGCCTCCTCTTTCACATAGGTAATTACATCATTTCCCCCTTCCATCCAACCAATTCAATATTCCCCTCTATCCCATCCAGATTCACAGCCTTTTTTCTTTGATTATTATTGTTGCATATGCATATACACATAAATATAAATATGGCCTGCTGAGTCTGTTTGGTGTTGCTTATGTGTATGTGATTTCAGAGATGACCATTTCCAATTTGGTATTGGAAAACCAATTAGGGAGCTTATCTGTGTGGAAGACTAATTCTCCCTCTCTCAGCACTTAGCAGTTGCCTGCAGGTATTTGTCTAGTGATGGTGCCCCTTGAGATCTCCCCTTCTGTCTTTATCTTATCTATTTGCACAAGTCTTCTTTTGATATCCATATTGTTGAGGCATCATGGGTGTAGCTTCCTTATTATTTCTAGGAGACACAATCTCAGATCAGACTTCCCAGTCATCTGGCATTTACTCTTTTTGCCCCTCTTTTGTGATGTTCCATGAGTCTTTGGTTAAGGAGTTGTATCACATATGGATCTGTTGGGGCTTGACACCTGTGGTGATTTGAACAGGAATGACCCCCATAGGTACATGTGTTTGGATGCTTGGGCCATATGGAGTGGCACTATTAGGAGATGTGGCCTTGATGAAGTAGGTGTGGCCTTGTTGGAGGAAGTGTGTCAGTGGGGCAGGCTTTGAGGACTCAGATGCTCAAGCTAGGTCCAGTGTAGCATTCTCTTCCTGATGCCTGCCAATCAGGATGTAGAACTCTCAGCTCCTTCTCCAGCACCATGTCTACCTGCATGCTGCCATGCTTCCAGCCATGATTATAATGGACTAAACCTCTGAAATGTAAGCCAGCCCCAAGTAAATGTTTTCCTTTATAAGCGTTGTCATGGTCCTGGTGTTTCTTCACAGTTTCTTCTTAATAGAGACCTTTTTTTTTTTTTTTTGGTTTTTCGAGACAGGGTTTCTCTGTGTAGCTTTGCGCCTTTCCTGGAACTCACTTGGTAGCCCAGGCTGGCCTCGAACTCACAGAGATCCGCCTAGCTCTGCCTCCCGAGTGCTGGGATTAAAGGCGTGCGCCACCACCGCCCGGCTAATAGAGACCTTAAGACAGCATCCCACAATTAGTTGATCTCTGTATTATGAGTAGTTATGCTTTTCTGTAATAATCTCTGTACTGTCAGTTCAGGTTGCTATGGCATTATGGTTAAATTTGGTAGCTTATGTGTCATCAGAGATGTATGCATTTCTTTTAGAATTTCGAATTCAGTAACATACAGTCATGTATACTAGTTGATAATTTTCCTTTGTATTTCTGTGGCATCAGATTTTTTTTTCTTCTTCTTGCAGTTTATTCAGGCCTTTGAACAATCTTCTGACTTCTAAAAAAATCCCTGTGGCATCAGATTTAATGTATCCCTTTTCATATCTTATTTGGTTTATTTAGGTCTTTTCTTCTTGGTTAATGTAGCCAAAAAGTTTTGAATTTTATCTATTAAAAATATCGTAATTTGTTAATCTTTTGTACTTTTTGTTTCTGTGTCATTAATACATGTTCTGTTATGTGCTACTTCTTTTTTATGCTGTTTCTATGTTCACTTTTGTGCTTTTCTACTTATTTGAGGCATGTCATTGGGTTGTTGATTGGAGATCTTCCTCCTTTTTTATGCAGGCACTTATTGATATAAACTACCCTCTTAGTACTTCACATGCTATATATCTGTTTACATTTGTTTCAAGAGCTTTTCTTCATTTCAATACTTTATTACTTATTGATGATTCACGAAAATCTTTAATTTCTACACATGGTTATAATTTCCAAAGATCATATGCTTATTTCCAGTCTTACTCAAATGTAGTCAAGAAGCTTTATATGATCTTTTTATTGTTTTCGTTTTTGTTTAATTTATTGAGACTTGTTTTGTGGCCTAACATATAATCTATTCTAGAGAATATTCTGCATGCTGCTGAAAAGAATATGTTTTGAAATTGTACTTTTAGATGAAATTTCTTGAAACTGTGTACTAGGCCCATTTATTTTATAGTGTAACTCTAACATTATCTGTTGCTTTGTATTTATAAGATGTCCACCAATGAATATGAGGGTTTTTTTTGAGTGCCAGCTATTCTTGAATTGGTGTCTAACTCTTCACTAATATCTAATGAGATCTGCTTTATAAGATTGGTTGGTCTGGCATTAAGTACTTACATAGAATTTTTGCTTTTTTAATAATTGATTCCTTTCTCACAATGTACTGACATTATTCATCTCATTCCATTGTTTGACTTCTGATTTAAGTATAGTTATCCTGCTCATTTGTAGTTTCAGTTTGTATGGATGTTTTTGATCATTTCATTTTAATCTGTATATTATTTGCAGTGAATTGAGTTTCTTTTAAGGTGATTTTTTTAATTTAATTAATTTATTTATTTTACATCCTGACCAAAGCCTCCCCTCCCTCCTATCCTTCCACTCCCTCCCCCACCTCCTTTCTGCCCCCCTCAGTTTACCCCTCCTCCATATTTGCTCAGAAAGGGGCAAAGCCTCCCATCGGCATTAGCTAAGCATGGCATATCAAACTGCTTGCCATAAAACTAAGTACCTCTCCTTGTACTTGGGCTGGGGAAGGCAAGCCAGATGAGGAATATAATCCCAAGATCCAGCCAAATCACCAAGGACAGCACCTACTCCCATTGTCAGGAGTCCCACATATAGCCCAAGCTACACAACTGTCACATATATGCAGAGGGCTATGACCTAGGGTCAGTCCCATGCAGGATCCCTGGATGTTGGTTCAGACTCAGAGTTCCCATGAGTCAGGCTAGCCATTTCTGTGGGTTTTCCTCAGATGTCCTTGATCCTTCTGGCACCTACAATCCCTCCTCCCTCTCCTTAGTAGGACTCACTGAGCTCAGGCTAATGTTTGCCATGGGTCTCTGAATCTGCCTCTATCAGTAACTAGATGAAGACTCTGTGATGACAACCAGGGATGTCACCAATCTGATCACAAGAGATGGTAAGTTCAGGCTATGTATCCACGGCTGCCAGCAGTCTTAGTTGGGCCCATCATTGTAGGCTCCTGGAAGTTTCCCTTGCAGCAGGTTTCTACCTGACTACGTAAAGCCTTCCCTTTCCAGTCATCTTTCTCAGCACTCTCCCCCTCCACCCACTCTCAACCCAGTCCCTCAAGTTCCATTGTATACCAGCCACCAGTACAACCAGGAGATCTCCTCTATTTCCTCTTCCCAGAGAGATCCATGCATCCCTCCTTGGACCCTCATTGTTACCTAACCTCTCTGGGTCTGTTGATTGTAGCACGGTTATCCTTTACTTTACAGCTAATATCTACTTATGAGTGAGTACATACTGTTGGAGCCCATTTAGGTTTCTAGTGTCTTTACCTAGCAGGTCTGCATAAAGAAGATGATTGGATCATGGGCCTGAGTACCAGGTGTCTGAGATGGTCTGCACTTGGCTGTGCTAGTGGGAGGTCTTTTGCTCCACCCCTTGGCATTCCTTTAAAAACCCTTTGGCAGAGACCCTTGAGGCTATCCTGTATTTTCTATCTTTTTCTCTCCCCTCTATCCTTCTATCTAATATTTCCTGCTGGCTTTACTCAAGAGGACTCTGGGGAAATGTGGGGGTGAGATGGCCCCAAGCAACATACCATGGTTGTCTATCTGTGTCTGGGTTACCTCACTCAGGATGGTGTTTTCTAGTTTCATCCATTTGCCTTTAAATTTCCTGATGTCATTGTTTTAACAGCTGAGTAATACTCCGTTGTGTAACTCAAGAAACTAGACATCAAAAAAACAAATAATCCAATTAAAACATGTGATACTGACCTAAACAGAGAATTCTCAACAGAAGAATCTCAAATGGCAGAAAAACATTTAAAGAAATGTTCAATATCCTTAGCCATCAGGGAAATGCAAATCAAAATGACTTTGAGATTCCAGCTTACACCTGTCGGAATGGCTAAAATCAGAAACACAAATGACAGCTTATACTGGAGAGGATGTTAAGCAAAGGGAACACCCCCCAATCCCTAGTGGGAGTGCAAACTTGTACAGCCACTTGGGAGTCAATATGGTGGTCTCTCAGAACATTAGAAATCAATCTACTTCAAGACCCATCAATACCACTCTTGGGCATATACCCAAGGAATGCTCAATCACACCACAAGGACATTTGCTCAGCTATGTTCATAGCAGCTTTATTTGTAATAGCCAGAACCCAGAAACAAACTAGACACCCCTCAACCAAAGAATGGATAAGCTGAAATTTTTTCAAATTTTTCAAAAACTTTAAAAATTTTTTAAAATTAAATTTTAATTATTGCATCTCATCCAATAATTCATTCTGCCCTTTGAGTGAGAAATTGTTATGTATGTGTTGCCTAAGCAAACTTGATAAGTTTTCATTTGTTGTCTTTATTGATATTTGTATTTACTATTAAGAATTTCATGTGTGTGCAATGAAATATGATCATACCCAACCCTCATTTTCCCTTCCAACTACCCTAGGTGGATATTTTTCCCCAACTTCATGTCTGTCTTTTTGTTGTTGCATTTTGAGAACCCATTAAGTCCAACTAGTACTAGGGTGTGGGACCATCCACTAGAGCATGGGAAACATTCTTACCTATCAGGCAAGCTCAATAAGTTTTCACTCTGTTCTTCTTTTGTGTATTGGTTAAATTAGCAGATTTTGTACTTTCACATGCTTACATGGTGGCAGATTTAATCCTGTTATTTCAAGATGTAACATACTTTTGTAAGGCTCATGTAGTGATATTAGAATCCTGATGATAGTGCTTCTCTAATAAAATCTTTATCTGTTTTTTGTTTGTTTCTAAAGCTAGCTCTTTCTTGCAATTAGTAGGCAGTTACTTTCCTTTTGTATCATTTTCTGCCCTGGCTTATAATATTTATGCTAGAAATTTCTTTCCTAATGAGGCTTTGTTCTATGTGACTTGATTGTTTTCTCTTGCTGTCTTTACCATTGTCTGTTTTCCTTGAACTTTTGGTAATTTAATTATGTATGTTGAGGGAAAATATTTTTGATAGAATAAAATTGGAACCCTTTGGGCATACTAGATCTAGATGCCTGAATATCTTCAAAGATATGGGAAATCTGCTTTTTTCTGTTACTGTTGTTGAAAAATTGATTGTGTCCTTTTTCCCTACTCATCTTCTTTCAGAACATCTATAATGTAAATATTTGTTTCCTTAATGGTTTTTCATATGTTTCCTAGGTTTTTTCACCTGTCTCAGCTATTTTTAAAGCTCTGTATTCAAATTCAGAAATTCATTCTCCTTGAAGTAGTATATTCCTGAAGATTAATTCTATGTATTTTTTTAGTTTACCGAACCCTTCAGGCCCACAATTTGTTTTTTTAATAATCTCTAACCCCTTGAATTTTTATTCTGATCACAGATTATTTTTCCAGTTTTTGATCTACACTATGTTCCATCTCACTGAACTTTCTTCAAATTATTATTTTATATTTTTATGGGAAATTTATTTCTCTCAGGGGGGAGTATGTCAATAGAGAATGATGGTGTTCCTTTGTAGAAATCTTACATTTAACATGTGTTTTGCATCTCTACATTGTGCCTCTTGTAACTTGTCTCTTCCAATTTTATATAGCGGCATTCACAGTGAAATATTTTCTTCTCAAGATTTGTCCTCGTGTCTTTTTTGAGTAAACTACACTGACTTTGGCTCTATGCTGCCTCAGTAGTGCCGTCTGTATAGAATTACTTGTGCTGTAGTAAATGTGTTTGTTGCTAACATGCATTTTTGTGGTCATGGCTACACAGAGCTTTTGGAATTGTTTCAGTCATGATACAACATACATCCTAAATTGAACAAATTTAATAGTGGATCTGGGTATGTCCAGTGTGGACAGGGGTGCAGGGTACCTATCAGTGCCTGAAGGACATGTTGGGGCAGGACTTCACTAGTAAGTATTGGCTAAAGGAAAGTGTTGTAATAAGGCTAAATCACACCAGCATGTCTGGATAGCCATGATATGTTGTTCCTGTCAATAAAGCCTGATCACATATCATTACCTGATGGCTACCTTGCGTTGGAACCTTACCAAAATATATTATCATAGCAAACATTTGAGTCTGAAGGTTGACAGATACCAGGACTACTTTTGCAGGCCTATGAAGATATGCTATAGCATACCTGGCTGCTATGACAAAACAGCATTCAATGTCTAATAGCCTCATATGGCTGGATAGCTCAGGGAAGTCAGATTTGGTGTGCATGTTGTACACATCAATGAAGATGGAGTACATGTCTGTTTCCATGGAGTCACAAACATTCTGATTGACCAGTGGGGAAATGGTGCAGCATGTATGGCAACAAGAACAGGAACATTCTGATGATTGTCAGTGGGATTGACACAAGTATTGGAATCCAGTACCTATCAGCTTCTACAGCAGCAGTTCTCAACTTGTAGGTCACTACCTCTTTGCGGGGTCAAGTGACCCTTTCACAGGGGTCACCTGAGACCATAGGAAAACACAGATATTTACATTATGATTAATAACAGAAAAAATAAAGTTATGAAGTAGCAATAAAAATAATTTTATGGTTGGTGGTAACCACCACATGAGGAACTGTGTTAAAGGATCAAAGCATTAGGAAGGTTGAAAACTACTGTTCTATGGGCTCTGAATGGGAGGTATTCTTAAAACTGCATTCTATGTACTAGAATGGGTAGAAAATGGCACAAGGTGAATTCTCCCCCCAGGAGTAAATCAATGATCCTCACTACCTTTCAACTTCCATATCCAGGTCCAAAGTCCACCTGGAATCTTTAGCAGGAAAAAAGAAACCTTGTGGAATATGAGATATTAATGATAGTTGCTAGAAACGTATTATTTATTGTTTCTGTCCCACAGATAGTCAATGTAATGTGCATTGTTCCATTCTTAATAGTGTGATTTGTGTCTTAGTATTTTACAGGTACATTTTATTTACATTACACTCAAGCACTCTCTCTCCAATATTCTAGGCTAAAAGTTACTGCTTATACTTTTTTTGGATTATTTTTTATAGGGGGAAGTAGATAGAGGTTCCTTCTTCAACTACATTCCTGCTCACACTTCATGGCTGTGTTGCAAGCCCACCTGTTTGCATAATACTCTGTTATTGTTTTAAATATAGTTTTGTTGTTTGTTTGGGGCAGTGTCTTTCTATGTAGAAAAGCTGGCCTGTAACTCACTATGCATCCCATGCTGACATCAAACATGTGAATGTCCTGCCCTTTCCCAGCTAAACGATGAGGTTAGAGACATGTGCCACCATACCATTTTTCTTAATCCCTTTAGACATCTGAAACACGGTTTACAAATGTTCTTTCATAATATTTTTGGATCCTTAATTTTCACCCTGTGAATGCACCTATATATAAGCTCTCCAGTTTTCATATCAGTCCTTTCCATCTTGAAACTCTCTACTGTGAGCTGTTTTGAAGTGGTGATTGCTTTCGGTGGGAGTTCACAACCCTAGATTAAAAGAAAAACATGCTGAAACAGTTTGAGATTGCCTCTGTCAAAGTCCAGCCAGTTTTACTGGCTTAGGAAAGTGTTTCGGTGATAATTTCCTAGCTTGAAACTCTCCCACCATGTAAGTAGTGTGAAATTGGTCCCCAGGCTTCTTTTGCATCACATAGACCCTGTGGTTCAAATGTACTATACTTGAAAGTTTTCAATTTGCGGTTGTTAGTCAGGGCTTGGAATTCTTCTAGTTTACTTCTTTGCTCTTTGCTTGATGTGAAAAACATGACGCCAAACTCCCAGTGTTCTTAATGTTATTTCTTCTCTCATACATAACTATAGCAATGATAAGGCGAATCTGTGTGGAGTTTCAGCAACATTTGGTGTTCAGGCACATGAAGGAAAATATCTTAGAAATTTTTATGTTTATCATGATTACCTGACCACTCCAATAGAAGACATTAATCCTATTTTACTCAACTGGACTTCACAGTAATGGTAGTAGACATTAATATTGTCTTATTAATTAATTGAATTAAAAACCTTTTAATTCAATTTTCTGAACAACTTATATTCCATTGGACAGTCTTTCCAAAGAAAGGGAATTTTATCTTACTGGATTCTCCTATATATCAAGTTAGGTTTATTTTGCTCTCTGACTTTTAGTTCTCTAAAAGTTTCAGGTAGAGTCATTAATGCAGAATTTATTCATATATACTTCTTCTTGGGAATGAGCCTTTTTCTAGGTCTTCATCTTTGATCTGGAATGACAATAACCAGCTGGCTTTGGGCATCAGCCATGAAGGGAAGCTCTGGGAGAACATATAAATGAAGATAGAAAGGAGTCCATGGAACTATGAATGATAAGAAAAGATGTTGGTCTTTACAGGCAAATACAATTTAAATTTCAAACTTTTCTATTCCATTTACCTTAGGATAACTTTGATTGGGTTTCTCCTTCTGGTGATAATTAACAGCTTGTGAACCTTGTATAGTCACTGAGCTCCTATTTTTTTCTGACTTGATTGTTACTAATGTAGGGACCCTTCCTTTGGTTTGAACCCCATCTGGCTTAAACACATACAGGCCTTGTGTGTTCTGCTGCAATCTCTGTGAGTTCATATATGTATCAGTCTAGTTGTTTCTGAAAGATACTGCTTCCTTGGAGCCATTCATTCCCCTACTGCTCTTGCAACCTTTCTGTTTTCTCTTCTGCATAGAGATCTGAGCTTTGAGGGGATGGGTTTATCACTGAGTACTCCAAAGTGTCTCACTGTCTGTACATTATTCACTTGTAGGTCCCTATGTTAATTATTCTCCACAGAAAGAAGAATGAAGCTTCTATAGCAGTAAGTTTCCATACGGGTTCTTTAAAAAATGTTTCTTTTTATCTTTTTGAAATTTCCCTATAATTACATCATTTCTCCTTTCACTTTTCTCTTTCCAAACCCTCCAGTAGTACATCCTTGCTCTCTTTCAAATTCATGAACTCTATTTGCATCAAATTATATATATATATATATATATATATATATGTAAATACAATCTACTCAATTTGTGTAATATTAATTGTATGCTATGTTTTCAGGGATGACCATTGTGTATTAGGTAATCAATTGATGTGCTCTTCTCTGGGGAAGAAAATTTATCCCACTCTCAGCATTTCTTGGTTGCCTGGAGTTCTTTGTGTAGCATTGAGTTTTCATGGGCTTTCCACTGTCTACTAACACATTACTATAAGCGTTATTCTTATTCACCTCATGTTTAGACAGTCATGGTGGTGAGACCATATGGGTATAGCTTCTGATATTCCTTAAGAGATACAATGTCACAACAAACTCCCTGATCCTCTGACTTTTAGAATCTTTCCACCATTTCTTCTACAATGAAACTCCTTATCTTCAGGAGTTATATTATAGATGTATCAGTTGCCACTGGGATCCACAACTCTGCATTTTGATTAGTTCTGCTTTTGTTTTTTGTTTTGTTGTTTTGTTTTGTTTTGTTTTGTTTTTGTAATAGTTTCCATCTGTTACAAAGAGAAATTTCCTTGTTGAGAGGTGAGGACTACACTTATATCTGAATATTTGAAACTAAGAAGTCTCAAATGAGAAAGAACATAAGACATTTGTCTTTCAGGACCCTGGTTATCTCACTGGTATAGTACATTCTATTTCCATCCATTGGATTGAGCTCCCCTAGGAATTTGATACACAAGAGAAATCACAAGTCAAGGAGCCTAGAGTTAACTTCTCAGAGCTCTGAGGTGAGAAGTGGCTGCACAAGACTGTTAGAGATGTGAGGAGAATAAATGTAGATGAATGAAGAAGCTCAGGCAACAGGACATTCAGAAGTTGGCAGCCCTGCCCTCTTTAGCAAGGAGCTAAATAACTTCTGAGATCACTAGCCCAGAACACAAGATCACTGAGAGCCAGGAACGATACAGATTCTCTACTGTGAACATATATTGCTCACCAGATAGATCCTTTTATTAGCCCAGATCTAATGGATATTATCTTTGGCCATCTCCTTTCCACATGATATTTAATCCCGACAAGTATCAGAGTGAACTGAGCCAAGTCCTTCAGAAACATATTCCCATGTTCACCTGTCTTTTCCACACTAAGGAAATATCCTTTGGTTATATAGTAACCATTTCAAGATAGGCAAATTGAGGAATGTCTGGAGCAAGTGAGAACTTTTCTGACCAACAGGCAACAAGATTGAAAACTGTATAAAGTGAATCTTGATATGCAACAAAGTGAAAACTCTAAAACAATGTCAAGATTATTGAGCAAACTGCTCTAACATTTGCAACTGTTGGGTAACTCTTCAATCTGGAAGACTCCTATATTTTTAAAAAAACAGCTTTAAATGATGCTGAACCAATAATGTTTTGGGATTCAGGGTTCCTTTCCATTTGACCTTTTGCTTTTCCTTTTATTATACTTACAAAAGATTATAAGATCTTGTTCTTTATGTAATTTTGATTATGCAATTTTCTTTAGTGTGCATATTTATATTATATTGTCTCCAGAGCATGATAATTTTCTCTATTCTTCATGATTCTCTACTAGAGTTTTCTTTCTTTTTTGATTTTCCCTATCACTCTCCTTACTTCATTCAGTTATTACTTCTACATTTATCAAAAGTATCTTTGAACTTCATAGAACACAGCAATTTTGCCATTTGATGTGATTATAGTGAGATTAATCAATTTTTAAATATTTACACATCTTACTTGTTATAGTTTTGTTATGTTTACAGTTGTTTTCTCTGTCAGGAAATTAATTAAGGACCTGAAGAAGAATGCAACATAGATGAGAATGTCAACATCACAGGTGGGTGGAAACGCTATAACATAGACAAACAGTTCAACAGGAAAACTGAATTTTAGAAAAAATATAAATATTCAACCTTCAGAATTCCGTGTGTCAAATAAAAACACAATGGAAAGCATCACGAATAGACTACACCAAGAAGAATAAGTGATATGAAAGATGGAATACAAGGCTAAGGAATCTTGGTCCTCTAAAAGAATAGCCAGTACTATTAATTACTGTGCCATCTCTCTAGCTCTGAGATTGAAATAATTTTAAATATCAAAAAGAACCCTAGGTTATAATAGTGGTGTCTAAATCTGATGTAATTTTAGTGTTAGGGTTAAAATACACACAAACAACAAAAACAGATTCAGAAGGCTGTAGTTATGTATGTGTGTTACATGTGTATGTGTACGTGTACATGTATATGTATATATATGCATATGTAATGTATGTATGTAAGAATAATGAGAAAATTAACTTGAGAGTAGCAGGGACATGAGAGGGGTTTGAAGGAGGGTACCTGGGAGGGTTTTAAGGAGGAAGTGGGGGAGGGACACAATGTACTTCTATTTAAATAAAAAATACTAAAAATAAAAAATATTAATTATTATTAATATTATTTTAAAATAATATTTTCAAAGAGCTAATAATTTACTCAGGTTTATGTGAAATAAAAAGATTTAAATTAGGATATTGAAATTCAAAATATATAAATCCTTAACATTGTTATTATATAACAAAAAATAAGGAATAAGTAATTTCATTTATAATAATTAATATATATATAAATATATATTCTTTATATATAGTCAATATAATGCATTCATTATCAAAATATCATTTATAGTCTTCACCAGGCTAGAAGATTTTACCTTAAAATGTATATGAAGCATAAGGGGAAATTTTTCAAATTGTAAAAGGGGTGTGCAGAAAGAGAAAGGCAGAACTTATGGTTGTCATGCCATGCTAGTCTTGTTCTGGCTCACGGGCATCATCCCTGGATAGGAGTGTTGGTTGCTTTCTTCCCTTGGAAGATTGCAAAGTGCCTTCTGGTACTATAAACGTTAGTACTGAGGGATGAGGCATTTGGGTCAGGTCTAGCTTAGGGGCCTCTAGGTGCTGTTTCTGAAGTACAAGGTATCTTCAGCAGTAGGGACATGTCTCTGGATACAACCAAGGGCAATAGCAATAGAATGTGTATTTAGGTAGTCTTAGATAGCACTGACCAACAACTCAAAAGAGAGCTTATCATTTATGGTATTTGGGGTTTTATTAGGTGGTCTTTGGCTCTTCTCTAGGATTTTTATCATAATAAGACCTTGGATTTTATTTGGAGCACTTTATGCTTCCAATGAGATTTTTCACATTTTTTTCTTGAATCTTTTTTTGCAATGGATTAAATTTATTGATTTGCAAATATTTAACCACAACTACAATTATGAGGTGATACCAATTTGATCATGGTAAATAATCTTTTTGATGTGGTCTTGAATTTGGCTTACAAGTAAAAATTGAGAAGTTATGCATCTGTGTTCATTAGAGAGATTGGCCAATAATCTTTGTTTTTTTTTGTTTTGTACCTTTGTCTGGTGGAAATATCAAGGTAATTTTAGCTTCATGAAACAAGTTTAGAAGTGTTCCTTCCTTTTTATTTTATGGAGTAATTTAAGGTGTATTGGGGTTGGTTCATGTTTAATAGTAGAATTCTGCAATGTATCATATTATACCTGGGCTGTGTTTAGTTTTGAGCTTTGAAATTTCTATTTCTATGTCATTGGTTGTTGGTGGTATATTTAAATTATTTAACTTCATATTGATTTAATCTAGATAGGTCATGCTTATCAAGAAGGTCATCCATTTCTCTCCATTGCACTCTTACCTTGTGCAAAAATTAAGAAAAATACATACATACCTTAATACATGAACACATGGTAATATATTTTATTTGGAAAGAGAAATGGCCAGATGTGTGATTGTTCACTGAGTCATGGGCTATAGTCAATAGATTGGCTGGATAGTTAGGGACTTAGAAAAGCATGATTGTAAAATTAGTAAGAAAGTCCCCTGGGTAGAAGTATGTGGATAGATCTCGCCACACCTGTGTGCAAAGGATGTGAAGATATTTGTGTCCCATGTAAATGCCCATCAAAAGATGACTTCAGCTGAGGAGCAGTTTAGTAATCAAGTAAATAAAATGACCTATTCTAAAAAGTGGACAGTCAGCCTCTTTTTCTCAGCCATTCCTGCCATTGCACAACCAGCCCATGAACAAAGTTGCCATGGTGGCAGAGATGGGGGTTATGCATGGGCTCAACAACATAGACTTCCACTCACCAAGTCTGACCTGGCTATAGCTGCTGCTGAGTGCCAGATCTGTCAACAACAAAGACCAACAATGCACCCCAGATATGGTACCATTCTCCAAGATGACCAGCCAGTGACCTGGCAGCAGGTTGAGTACATTTGACTACTTCCTACCATGGAAGCATTGTCCATTCTGGAGTAGATACTTATTCTGGTTATGGATTTGCCTTTCCTGCACATAATGCTTCTGCCCCAACCACCACCCATGGAATTATAGAATACCATATCCACTGTCATGATATTTCACACAGTATTGATTCTGACAAAGGAAATCACTTCACAGCTAGAGAAATATGATAGTAGGCCCACAATCATGGAATCCACTTGTTTTACCATGTCCTCTACCATCCAAAAGCAGCTGGCCTGACAGAAAGATGGACTGGCCTTTTGAAGATACAGCACCAATAAGGTGGGAGTAGCCTGGAGGGATGGGGCAGGATGTCGTATATACTTTGAATCAGCATCCAATATATGGTACAGTTTCTCCCATAGCCAGGACCCAAGGGTTCAGAAATCAAGGAGTGGAAAAGGAAACAGTTGTGCACACTATCACCCCTAGCAACCCACTAGAAAAATTTTTGCTTCCTGTTCCTTAAAAATTAAGTTCTGCTGGCCTAGAAGTTTTGGTTCCACAGTGGAGAGTGCTCTTGCTAGGAGCCATAACAAACATTCCATTGAATTGGAAACTCAGATTTCCCCTGGTCACTTTGGGCATCTACTGATGCCCTTAAGCCAATAGGCTAAGAAATAAATATCAAGGTTAGGAAGGGTGTTAGGAGTCTTGATATAGATTACCAAGGGAAAAATGGTTTGCTTCTCCACAATGGAGGAAAGGAAGATTTTATCTGAAGTGCAATAGATACTTCAGGGCATCTCTTGGTGCTACCATGTCCTGTGACTAAAGTTAATGGGAAACTACAACAATATAATCTAAGCAGGATGACAAAGGGCACAGACCTGTCAAGAGTGAAGGTACAGGTTACTGCTAACAAACTCATAATATATATACGAGAGAGAGAGAGAGAGAGAGAGAGAGAGAGAGAGAGAGAGAGAGAGAGAGAGAGAGAGAGAAGGAGGAGGAGGAGGAGGAGGAGGAGGAGGAGGAGGAGGAGAAAGAGAGTCATTCTATAAGTTCTGTTACTCTAGAGAACCCTGACTAATATAGCCATCAATAGTCTTACCATGATGGCACACCTATGAACTACAACAATTACAAACATGACAAGATATTCCTAATGGTACAATAGTGGCACTTACATTGGTGGTAACCAACAGCTGTCTTATTGGACTTGAGACTTGCTCAACATGAGGGAAATAGTGCCTGGTAATAGAAATCTAGCCAACTACACGTGACTGGTAAAGTCAGGCAACCTAGAGGAGACTCTGTGGCTGAGGCTTTCCTAAGTCATTACAATTCGTAACTGCATTTAAAATATGTGTTCTTATACCCACAGATAAGTGTAGTTCTTACCTGTCAGTAAAGAAGCTTCTTTCTGAAGAAGACAATGACCATTATTACAAGATGCCACAACTTGTCAAATGCAGATAACAACTGATGAGGTGCCAAGCAAAACTTGAGCAATGAGAACATCAACTGACATGTCAGTGTATATGGGGAAAGTCTCATGGAACCCCAAGCCTAGATAAAGAGCTATAGACAATTAGTATTTGCTAGAATAGGAGAATTAATCTTCCCAAAGGATGAGCCCCCTAATGTTTATCCAATACCAAATCAAGACTAAAAACATACATATAGGCAACATTAAATGGACTCAGCAGATTTTATTTTTATATTTATATATTTATATTATATATATTCATATACATATATGAACATACATGTTCTATATGTGTGTGTGTGTGTGTGTGTGTGTGTGTGTAACAATAATAAAGAATAAAGGGCCATGAATCTGAGAGGGAGTATGTGGGAGAATATGGAGATATTGGAGGAAGAGAGAGAGGTAATTATATTTTAATTAAAATTTTTTAAATGTTTTCAAAAGAAACCTCATTTCCAGTTTGATCTCTCTGTTTTGTGCTTGCAGTTCAAAATGTGAGCTCTCAGAATCGTATTCCAGCCAATATTCTTGCAACTTCCCCTCCCAGTGGACTCCATATCATTTGCTCTTGAAACAAGTCAAAATAAACTCTTAATTCTAGAAGTTGTTTTCATCATAAAGCTTTATCACAGAAAAAAATAAATAATAACTAATACAGGTAGGCATTCATTTTTAATACCACATTTAATGTAACATTCATAGTACTACTTAGATAATCCAGGTGACATTGTTACAGAAATAGAGGCAATGTCATCTCAGAAAACTCATTTGTGTATAAAAACCTATTTTATGTCAGAAGGTATGCCAAATAAAAAAAACAGACTTCTTCAAACCAATTATTTCCTGTGTAACTTAAGCATTCTTCACTTGGAAAGCAAAAGCTGAAGTTTATCCATGAAAGTAAAGATGCTTAATACTGAACTTTCTTCTAATCTTGTATTTACATTTCATAAGAAACTCATACTCACTCCCATTAGTATTATTTTTCTGTTTTTACTCCCTTAAGAATAGAATTTTAGAGACTGGACAGATGGATCAGAGGTTAAAAACATTGGCTACTTCTTTTCTACAGCACACTTTTCTAGGGATTCATCTATGTTGGATGATGGGAATATCAGTAACTTTTCTTTCTATTAACATGATGTTCTTTGTAACAATATTCCACAATTTCTTTTAAAATTCCCGGTTTTAGCTTTTAATACTTTTGAGACAGGGTCTCATTCTGTAGCTCTAGCTAGCCTACAATTCCACACATAGATCAGGTTAACCTTGAAGTTATATTGATCTACCTGCTTCTGTGTCCCAAGTCTGGGATTACAGGTATATGCACCAGGGACCAGTTTAACAGTTTACCTGTTGATGGACATTTAGAATTTGGAGTATGAGAAACAGAACATCAAAGCAACATTTACTTACAAATCCTTATTTTTCATGCTTAGATAAACACTTTAGAGTAAAATGGCTGGGTCATTTTACTAGGGGTATTTTAACTTTGCATATAATTATCATACTGTCATACTGTTCCTTTTAAAATGTATTAAAGTATACACATAAAAAAAAAACATTGGCTACTCTTCCAGAGAATGCAGGTTAGATTCCCAGCACCCATGTGGTGCCTCAGAACTGCCTGCAACTACAGTTTCAGGGAATGTGACACTCTCTTATGGCCTCCATGGGCCCTACATGCATAGGTTGCACAGATATACATGAAGGCAAAACATCAATACATTAAAAATAAATAAATCTCTAATTTTAAAAAAGTTCATAGCCTTATAAATTAATTCATCAACCCTACTCCTTTTATTTCTTGGAATTCAGTTAAGACTGCTAAAGTTTATTTTACTTTGTAATTTCACATTCAGAAATGAAGATCTTAAGTTATAAAATATATACAAATGTTGTATATAATAGTTTTACATTTATTATAATTGGGGGTGAGTTTTTTTATACTACAATATTACATAAGAGGGTAATATTTTTAATCAGCTATGCGTACTGGCTATATTTACATTACCAGGCATGATTTCACTCTTATTGGGAAGGTCTTAACTCTAATTAGACAGTGTTAATTAGTTGTTGCCAAAATATTAATGCCACTATTGCACCTTTAGGGATATCTTGCCGTGCTGGGCATTGTTGGATAAGACAACTGACTGCTCTTCTCCTTTAGCAGCCTCTGTAGCATCTTCCTATACTATGAAAGCTAGTCCTCAGGGAGAAGGCATTCTGGTCTGATGGAGCTCAATTCATTTGGGTCCTGAGTCTCAACTGAATGGTGTCTTCAGCAACAGGGAGTTGCTTTCAGTTTCTGAGAAGTAACCAAGGGCAACAGCAGCAAATTAAAGTGAAAACAAATTGAAAGGTTTCTCATGTCATGTCTGATAATCAGGCTTTTTTTTTTTTTTTTTAGATATTCTGGGGCTCTTGAGGGGTATATTCATCCCCAAGTGGTGTAACTTCATTTAAACAGTGTGTGTGTGTGTGTGTGTGTGTGTGTGATTTTGCTTATATATAAAGTAATGTGATTCCTCATGGCTTTTTCAAACAACTGTAGTGCTATTTACATCTCCTCCATCCCTCCATCTCCTTCTGTATTCCACTCTCAGGTCCCCAATTAATTTATGTTTCTATTTTTTGAATAATTTAATAGTTATTGGTTATATATCTTTTTTGAAAGTCTGTTAGAATTCTGCCGTGAATTCATCTTGGTCTGTATTTTTTATAAATCATCCATTTATCTTAAACTGTCCTTCTTAATGGAGTACACGTTTTTAAAGTATCCATTTAGAATGTTCTGAATTTCTTTGGTGCCTGTTGAAATGCTTTCCTGATCATTTTTATTTTGTTAATTTAAGTCACATTTTCCTTTCTTTTGGTTAGGTTGGTGAGGGGTCTCTTTATTTTGGTTTGTTTTCTCTAACCAACTCTTAGATTTATTGCTCCTCAATATTATTTTCACATTTCTATTTCATTATTTTTTCAGTTTTATTATTTCATGCCATGTACTGAATTTGGGTTTATACTCTAATTGTTTTTCCAAATTTCTGAGTTGCATCATAATAGCATTTCTTTGTGATCTTTCTGATTTTTTAATGGAGGCAGTTAAAGCTATGACTTCTCCTTGTAGGGCTGCTTTTCATGTGTTCCATTGTTTTGTTGTGATTTCATTTTCATTTAGTTCCAGGAATTATTATTTCTTCTTTGACCTATTCATCATTCAGTAATGAGTTATTTAATCTCCATGAATTTGTGTACTCACTAGAGATTTGTTTGCTATTGATTTTAAATTTTGTTGCAATATAATCAAGCAGAAAACAGTTTTTATTTTTCTGAATTTGTGAAGATTTGTTTTTGGCTTAGGATGTGTGCTGTTTTAGGAAAGCTTCCATGGCTGCTAAGTATAATATATAGTCTTAGATGTTTGGGTGGGAAATTCTATAAGTATATTTTAGGTCCATTTGATGTGTGATGCCAGTTAAATCTGATGTCTCCCTGTTTATTGTCCAGATGACCTATCTACTGAGAAAAGTGAGATCATAAAACTGAAAAGCTTCACTAAGGCAAAAGATGCCTTAAATTAAAAAAAAAAAAACTGGCAGCCTACAGAATGGGAAAAGATTTTTACCAATTCCACATCTGATATAAGGCTAATACATAAAATATATAAAAAACTCCAGAAACTAGACATCAACAAACCAAACAGCCCCATTAAAAATGGGATACAGAGGTAAACAGAATTCTCAATAGAGGAATGACGGTGAAACACTTAATGGAAATGTTCGACATCCTTAATCCTCAGGGAATTGTAAATCGCAACTACTTTGAGATTCCATCTTACACCTGTCAGAATGGCTAAGATCAAAAAACTCAAGTGATGGTTCATACTGGAAAGGATGTGGAGCAAGAGGAACACTCCTCCATTGCTGGTGGGAGTGCAAACTTGTATAGCCAGCTACTTTGGAAATCAATATGATTGGTTCTCAGAAAATTGGGAATCAATCTTTTCAAGACCCAGTTATACCAATCTTGGACATATACTCAAAAGACACTACATCCTACTACAAGGATAATTGCTCAACTATGTTCATAGTACCTTTATTCATAATAGCCAGAAAGTAGAAACAACTTAGATGTCCCTCAACTGAAGAAAAATAAAGGAAATGTGGTATGTTTATACAATGGAGTATTACTCAACTGTTAGAGAAAATGACATCATGAAATTTGCAGAAAAAATGAATGGAACAAAAAAATCTTCCTGAGCAAGGCAACCCAGACCCAGAAAAAGAAACATGGCATGTATTCAGTTGTAAGTGGATATTAGCTGTTAAGTAAAGGATAATCACATTACAATCCACAGACTCAGAGTGGCTAAGTAACAAGGAGGGCATGTATCTCCATGGGAAAGGATAATAGAATAGATTTTGCAGGTGGACTGGGGGCAGGTGGCAATGGGGATGGGGGTGTATGGTATCAGATGGGAAGGAAGGGACAGAGGGTGAGAGTACAGGAAGAGATGACTGAAAGAAGTGGTCACTTAGAGGGTGATGTGGAAACCTAATGCAGTGGAAACTTCCTGGAACCTATAACAGTGACCTTAGAGAGGACTCCTAGTAGTGGAGGATATGAAGCCTGAACTGACCATCTTCTGTAACCAGGCTAGGCTCCCAGTCTTGAGACTGAGACAACAACCCAGCCACAAAACCTTCCACCCACAACTGTCCTGCTTGCAAAATGTGCTAGGGCAATAGTGACTCAGAGCCTGTGAGAGTGACCAAGCAATGACTGGTCTAACTTGAGGCCTAAGCCATGAGAGGAAGCCCATGCCTGGCACTGCCCGGATAGCCAGGAACCAGAAGCTGCATGACTTAGAGACCTAGGGTAGAATCAAACACAGTGAACAACAAAAGAAAAAGTCAAAGAAATTATTGTTAATGATACTGTGCTATACTCATAGATCGATGCCTAGATCAATCATCACCAGAGAGACTTCCTCCAGCAGCTGATGGGAGCAGATGCAGAAACCCACATCAAAACATTAGGCAGAGCTCTCGGGGAACTCCATAGAAGATGGGGAGGAAGGATTGTAGGAGCTAGAGGGATTGAGGACACCAGGAGAACCTGGCCCTCAGAATCAACTAAGCAGGGCTCACAGAGGCTCACAGAAGACTGAAGTAGCAATCATGGAGGGTATATGGGTATACACTAGGTCCTCTGAATATGTGTTATGGTTGTGTAGTTTGGTGTTCTTATAGGTCTCCTAAAGGTAAGGGTATGATTTGTCTTTGATTGTTTTTCCTGCTTATGAGACCCTTTTTCTCCTGCTGGGTTGCCTCATCCAGCCTTGATAATGACGGTACATGCCTAGTTTCATTGCATCTTGTTATGCTGTTTGGTTGGTATCACTGGTGACCTGTTTTTTTTTTTCTGAAGGGAAACAAATGAGCAGTGGATCTGGGGGGAGAGGGGATGTGGGGGGGGGCTAGAATGAGGGGAGGAAGAAAAGGGAGGGGAGGCTGCAGTCGGGATATATTGTATGAAAGAAGAATAAAGAAAAAGAAAAAAATAAAATATAGAAGCTTTAAAAAAACTACTTACTATTATTGGTTTGGTGTTAGTCTGTGTCTTTAAGTTCGATAGTAGCATTTTTATGAAATTGGGTGTACCAGAGATTGGTGCAAATATGCCTATGATTGTAATGTCTTTATGGTTAAATGTTCCCTTGATTGAATTAATTATCTCTCTTTATCTCTTCTGATTAATTTAATTTGAAGTCTATTTTGTAAGCTATTAGGATAGTAACACCTGCATGCTTCTTGGTTTCATTTGCTTGGAATATTTTTTCTATGCTTTCACTTTGAGGTATTGCCTATCTTTAAGGTTTAGATAAAATTTTTTGTAGACAATAGACAGATGGGTTTTGTTTCATAATCTATTCAACTAACTTGTGTCTTTTGATTGAATTTGAGGCTATTAATATTTAAAGTTATTATTGAAAAGTACAAGCTAATTACAGTTATTTTGATATGGCATTTTTATGTTTATGTTCTTAGTTATATTTGTGTTTTACTAATTATATCATTTATTTTCTTTGTACAGTTTCTTGGCTATGATTACTTCTATCTTCAATCTCAAGTATGGCTTTTATCATACTTGAGTAGTTTTGTGGATAGGACTTCTTTCAGCTTGTCTGTATCATGGAAAGTCTTTTTCTTTCTTTCTTTTATTTAATTTTTTTCATTTTACATACCAACCACAGTTCCCCCTCCCTCCCCTTCTCCTGCTCCCCCTGCCACAAGTCTTTCTTTCTCCTTCAATTATGGCTAATAATTTTGCTGGGTCCATTAGTATGGGTTGGCATCCATGGTCTTTTATAACATGAAGTACATTGGTCCAGGCTCTTCTGGCTTTTGAAGTTCCGACTAAGAGATCTACTCTTATTCTGATTGATTTGTGGTTTTCCTCTTGCATCTTTTGATACATGTTCTTTGTTTTACATGGGTAGTGTTTTAACTATGGCATGCTGTGGGGAGTTGGTTGTTTTTCTGATCTTATCTATGTGGTGTTCCATGCTTTTATATTTGTAAGGGTATGTGTTCTTTTTAATTTAGGAAATTTGTCTTGTATTTCATTGTTAATGATCTAATCTATACCATTAGCCTGGTCTTTTTGTCAATCATCTCTGCCTATACTCTGAAGATTTACTCTTGTTATTGAAACTGCAGTTCCTGCATGTTCTTTTGTGTGGGGTATATCTAGGTAGTTAATTCTCACCAGAGATTTTTATAGGACATTGATTTGGCGTGTAGGGATACTGTACTGACCTTTAATATTGTCTGTGATTTTACAACAAGATCTGGGCAAGTGGAATTCTTTTGTTGGTTTTATATCTGAAGTGGGCACAACAGTTTAGGTTGGCACACAGGATGTACAGGCTGGGCTGGGCCTGGAAGTTGGATATGGCATATGGTAGCATAAGGTAAAGCAGACACAGTACTGTACTCCATTTATTTTTTTATGTTATAATTTAATTTAATTTTACACATCAGACACAGATTCCCCTGTCCTCCCTTCTCCCGCTCCCCCCGCCCACCCCCAACCCACCCCTCATTCCCATCTCCTCCAGGGCAAGGACTCCCCTGGGGATTCAGCTCAGCCTGGTAGATTCAGCCAAGGCAGGTCCAGTCCCCTCCTCCCTTCACCCAGGCTGAGCAAAGTGTCTCAGCATAGGCCCCAGGCTCCAAACAGCCAGCTCATGTACTAAGGACAGGTCCCGGTCCCACTGCCTGGGGCCCTCCCAAACAGTTCAAGCTAATTGACTGTCTCACTTATCCGGATAATCAGTGGCCTTTGCCATGTTTCCTGAGAAGATCTGCATAGAACTCTCAGTTTCATAAGAAAAGTCCCTGTCTATTTTAGTCTGCTCCCTATGTTGTTTTGGGACACTGATTTCATTGATGTACAGTTAACTTCTTGGGGTCTTCTTTTACCTCTCCTAACTCTAGGAAGTCTTATTATGTGACCTGAAATCTTCTACTACTCACCTCTGCATATTTCACCTTCACTTGTATGCTGTTTCTTCTTGCCTTAGGAACTAAATTTCCTTTTTGATCTAACAGCTGAGTGGATATTAATATCAATAATAAAGCCTTAACATTTACAAAGATGGGCACAGAGAAAATATAGCTCAACTATAGCAGAAATTTAACAAGTAAGGATTATTGGTTTTAGTTAATATTTATGAAGCATAATACCAATAAAATATCAATATTTTCTAGGCTGATCTTATTGATTGCAAAACCATGCATGTCTTATATTTGTTAGTATTCCACCAGACTCAGCACAGTCCTTTTATTCCAGAACCATGTTCTTTTTTCCACTATGAATGCACCCAGTATATTTTTCTCAGATAACTTTCTTTTGTCCTCTTAATGTAGTGAGGAAGCTTCAGAGAGATTATTTGGGTGAATCAGTTATCACTTATAAGCTATTTCAAAAACAATCATAGATATGCTCAAAGACGTGACAGTTACATTAATCCTAGTAGCTTGTATAATAATAAAAACTGAAAACAACTGAAGTGTCAGCAAAAGGAAGTTGGTTAAATAAATGATTGTGTATCCATTCAATAAATCCTGTCAGGTATGGAAAATAATATAATATTGAGAAGTGTTGCTAGGAAAAAATGACCTTACAGGACAATGAGTATGACAAAATAATTTTAAAGTTACTAATATGTGGGTAAATTCATCCAGAAACCAGTCTTATTTTGGAGAAAGAGTAGCTGCCTCATAAACTGTGGAATTTCAGAAATTCCTCACAAAAGCAAATGGCTTATTTGATGCTAACTTGTCAGTAGTAAAGGTGAGATATATATATACATATCTGTTATCACATTATTTGATGCTAAATTGTCAATAGGAAATGTGAAGTATACAAATTTTTATCTGTAATTACATATGAGATATGATAAGCTCCTGTGCTCATATATATTTATGACTTTCATGTTGTTTGAGGTAATAGCAGTATCTGGGATTTGGATTAAAATGTCACATAGTTATGACTATGTTTACTCTCAGATTAGAGGAAATATAAATAAGAGAATTTAAGAAGAGATAACTAATTGTTTCTTTTATTTCTTTCACTAAAGATGGATTTTTTCATACAATATATTCTGATGATGATTTCCCCTCCACCTATTCCTCCTAGTTCATACCCACCTCCCCTCCCATTTGAAGCCACACCCTTTCTATATCTCCTTAGAAAGCAAGCAGGGCATCTAAGGAACAATAAAAACTATAATGCAATAAGATAAATCAAAAACAGATTAGAACAGGAGAACAGATAAGAGTAGGAGAAAACAAACAAATAAGGAAAAGAGCCAAAGAAAAATCACAAGAAATGCATGTAGACACAGAGAGGCACACATGTTCCCACACTCAGGATTCCCATAAAAATCCAAGACTGGAACCATAATAAATACACAAAGGACATGTGAGGTGTGAAAAATGGCCTGACTTAACATCATGAGACAAAGAACTGCCAAAGATGCCACTGAGTTCATTTTGCTTTGGCCATGGAGACTACTTTTAAGAGTGGTTTGTTTCCCCAGTGAGACTTCCTTGAAGAAAACTAATTTTTCATTTGGAAATGGCTATCAACTAGAGATAATTTCTGAGTTAGATATGGGGTCCTGTGTCCACTTCTGCTATCAGCTCTAGAACTGCATCTGATGCAGACCTGTATAGGCCCTGCACATGCTGCCACATGTTATGAGTTCATATGTACACCAGCCCTATTGTGTCAGAAAGGCCCTGATTCCTTGGTGTTCTCTATCTACTCTGGCTCTTATACTATTTCTGCCTCCACTATAGCAGGGTTTCCAGAGCCCTGAGGGTCAGGATTTCATGGATACATACCTATTGGGGCTGAGTGTTCCAAGGTCTCTCACTCTCTACATATTGTCGGGCTGTGGGTCTCTATATTTGGTCTCATCTGCTGCAGAAGGAAGCTTTTCTGATGATGGCTGAGCAAGGCACAGACTTATGAGTATAGAATGTCATTAGTAGTCATTGGATTGCTATATTCCTTCTTGGCCATCTAAGCAGTGTCAGATATGGGTTCCATCTCACGGAGTGAGCTGCAAAATCAAATAAGATATATGTTGATTATTCCCACAAGCTTTGTGGCACTATTGCACCAGTGTATTTTGTAGGTAGGTCACCTAGATCGTAAGGTATGTAACTGGGTTGGTGTTTGCATTTCTGCTCTAGTAGCATGCAGAGGTCTTTCAATACCATGAATACTAGTCTATAGTGGTGAAGGTCCTTTGTAGATACAAGCTCAGTTTCTCCATGTTCAATGAGTTGTGTAGGTGTTGTCTTCAGCAATAGGACCTTACTGTTAGTTTACGGAGAGCCACAAACAGACTTGGAAATAGCCTGGGTTGTTTGGGGGAGGGGTTCCATTGCGCACCTTTGGCCAACAACTCAATTGGATACAGCTCACAGGACTGGAAAATTCATTTGGTGATGAGAGATATCCAGTTGGGCCTCTGTCTGCCCTGTTATTTGGCTATTTCATTTAGATTACCTTTAAATATGTGTATATGATAGGAGGCTTCAACTGTATTTGGTTTCCATACTACCTCTCAAATGGCCTTTAGTTTTATCTGTCCTTCCCAGTATTCCCTCCCTCACACCCCTCTTACTTTCCCCTTCCTGTTTGACATTCCCAGTCCTCCCCTACCAGCCATCTGTAACTATCTATTTGATTTCGCCTTCCTAGGGAGATCCATCAATCTCCACTGGTCCTTTACTCTCTGCCTAACTTCTGTGGTTCTATGAATTATAGCTTTCTTGTCAATGACTTAACGTCTAACATCTAAACATAAGCAAATTCATACTGTATTTGTATTTCCAGATCTGAGTTACTTTACTCAGATGACTAGTTCCACCCATTTACCTCCAATATTTTAATGGCTGTGGAAATGTTCCACATTTTCTTTATACATTCATTTCTTGACAGACTCCTAGGTTGTTTCCAATTTCTGGCTGTTATGACTAGAGCAGCAATGAACATGGTTGAGCAAATGTCTCTGTGGTAAGATGAAGCATCCTTTAAGTACATGGCCAAGAAGGGTAAGGCTAGATCTTGAAATAGATCAATCTCCATCTTTCTAAGGAACCACTACGCTGATTTCCATAGTGGTTGTACAAGTTTGCAGTCCCACCAGCAATGAATGAGTGTTCCCCTTTCTCCACATCCTCACCAGCATAAGCTGTCAATAGTTTTATGGATCTTGGACATTCTGACAGGTGTAAGATGAAATCTCAAAGTAGCTTTGATTTGCATTTCCCTAGTGAATAAGTATGCTAAACATTTCTTTCAGTACTTCTCTTGAATTTTCTTCTTTTGATAATCCTCTGTACCCCAACTTTTAATTGGGTTATTTGTTTAGTTAATGTCTAATATTTTGGGAGGTTGTTTTTTTGTTTGTTCCTTATATATTTTATATATTAGCTCTGTATGAGATGAGTAGTTTGGTAAAAATCTTTCCCCATTATGTAGCCTGCTGCTTTATACAAATGATAGTGTCTGTTACCATACAGAAGCATTTCATTTTCATGAGGTCCAATTTATTAATTGTTGTCCTTAGTGCCTGGGCTATTGGTGTTCTGTTCAGAAAGCCTTTTCCTGTGCCATTAAATGTTTTAGCTATCCTGTGATTTTTGTTTATTTGTTTCCATATGAAGCTATAAATTACATTTTCAAGTTCTGTGAAGAATTGTGTTGCACTTTTCAAAGTTGGACTAAATACATTAATTATGATATACCTATAAGCCTATAGGAGCCAGGGAATGGACTAGGGTAGTTTGAAAGAAAATAGCTCCTATAGGATCATAGGAAGTGGCACTATTAGGAGGTCTGGCCTTGTTAGAGTAGTCATGGCTTGGTTGGAGGAAGTCTGTCCCTGAGGTCAGGCTTTGAGGTCTCAGATTCTCAAGCTAGGTCCAATGTAGCATTCACTTTCTGCTGCCTGCCAATCCAAATGTAGAACTCCCAGCTCCTTGTCTACCACAATGTCCATCTGTGTACTACCATGTTTCCTGCCATGACAATAATGGACTAAACCTCTGGAACTGTAAGCCAGCACCAATTAAATGTTTTCCTTTATAAGAGTTGCTGTGGTAATGGTGTTTCTTCACAGCAATAGAAACCCTAATGCACAGGGTAACTGTTGTGTCATAAAATGAAATGGGCAACGTTCCTTCTGTTCCTATTTTGTGGAATAATTTGAGGAGTGTTAGCATTAACTCTTCTCTTAAAGTCTGGAGAATTCAGCACCCAAATCATCTGGTCTTTGATTTTCTTTGGTTGGGAGACTTTTAATTACTGCTTCTATTTCACTAGGGATTATAGTTCTATTTAAATTGTTTATACAATCTTGACTTAACTGTGCTAAGTGGTACCTATCAAAAAAATTGTCAATTTCTTTCGGATTCTCCAATTTGGTGGACTACATGTTTTTGAAGTATGGCCTTATGGTTCTCTGGATTTCTTTGCTGTCTGTTGCTACTTCCCTCCTTCTGTTTTTTGTTTCTAATTTTGTTAATTTGGATATTCTCTCTGTGTCTTTTAGTTACTTGGGATAAGGGTTTGTCTGTCTTGCTGATTTTCTCAAAAAAATCAACTCTTTGTTTCACTGATTCTTTGTATTGTTCTCTTTGTTTCTATTTTACTGACTTCAGGCTTCAGTTTATTTCCTGCCAGCTATTTCTCTTGAATTTGTGTTTGCTTCTTTTTGCTCTAGAGCTTTCTGGTGTGCTGTTAAGTTGCTAGTACAATATCCCTCCAATTTCTTTATGAAGGCACTTAGTGCTATGAACTTTCATCTTAGCACAGCTTTCATCATGTCTCATAAGTTTGAGTATGTTGTATATTCATTTTTCATTGCATTCTAGAAAGTCTTTGATTTCCTCCTTTATTTCTGCCTTTACCCAGTACTCCTTCAGCATAGAGTTATTCAGTTTCCATGAGTTTTGTAAGTTCTGTTGTTGTTGATATCCAGCTTTAATTCATTGTAATCTGGTAGGATGCAGGGAGTTATTTCAATTTTCTAGTATCTGTTGAAACTTGTTTTGTGTCTGAGTATGTGGTCAGTTTTGGAGAATATACCATGAGGTGCTAAGAAGAAGGTGTATATTATTTTGTGTTTGGGTGAGATGTTCTGTAAATACCTGTTTGTTTCATTTGGATTATAACGTCAGTGTAGTTGGAAGTTTTCCTGTGTCCCGGCTGGATAGCAGTGAGGACAAATCTTTCCAACTTGAGTCTTCTAAGTAAGCACACAGAGGCTTATATTAATTATAACTGCTTGGCCACTAGCTCAGGCTTATTACTGACTAGCTCTTACACTTAAATTAACCCATATTTCTTATCTATGTTTAACCACGTGGCTTGGTACCTTTTCTCAGTTCTGCCTTGTGATCTTGATTCCTCTGTGTCTGGCTGGTATCTCCTGACTCAGACTTTCTCTTCCCAGAATTCTCCTCTCTGTTTGGTCCGCCTATACTTCCTGCCTGGCTACTGGCCAATCAACGTTTTATTTATCAACCAATCAGAGCAACACATATTCACAGCATACAGACTGACCTCCCACAGCACATCAGTTAATGCCAGCATTTCTCTGCTTAGTTTTTATCTGCATGACCTGTCCATTGGTGAGAATTGTGGATTGAAGTCTCTCACTATCAATGTGTGAGGGTCAATATATGATTTAAGCTGTAGCACTGTTTCTTTTACAAAGATGGGTGCCCTTGTTTTGGGAGACATAGATAATAAGAATTGAAATGCCATGTTGCTAGATTCCTTTGATGAGTATGTAGTGTTCATTCCTATCTCTTTTAATTACTTTTGATTTGAAATCTATTTTCCTAGATATTAAAATGACCAGCTTGCTTCTTAGGTCCATTCACTTAGAATATCTTTTTACAACCCTTTAACCCAAGATAATGCCTATCCTTGATGTTGAGGTGTTATTCTTTGATGCAGCAGAAACAAGAATCATACATTGTGTTAGGTTGTGTCTTTTTATTGGGGAATTGAAATCACTGATATTGAGAGATATCAATGACCAATGATTGTTGATTCCTATTATTTTGTTGTTGTTGTTGCTGCTGCTGCTGCTGGTGGTGGTGGTGGTGGTGGTGGCATGTGTCTATGTGAGGGTGTGTGTACGTGTGTGCTTCCCTTCTTTTGGTTATGCTAGTGTGAGAACATTTATTTCCTGTGTTTTTATGAGTATAGTTAACCATCTTAGGTTGGGGTTTTCCTTCTAGCACTTTCTGTAGGACTGTACTTGTAGATAGATATTGTTTAAATTTGATTTATCATAGAATATCTTATTTTCTCTATCTATGGTGATTGAAAGTTTTGCTGAGTATAGTAGTCTGGGCCTGCTTCTGTGTTCTCTTAAAGTCTGCAGCACATCTGTTCAGGCCCTTCTGGCTTTTAGTGTCTCCATTGAGAAGTCAGGTGTGATTCTAATAGGTCTGCTTTTATATTACTTGTTTTTTTCCTTGAACCTTTTAAATATTTTTTTGAACTCTCCTCCACTGCTGATGGGAATGCAAGCTTGTACAACCACTTTGGAAATCAATATGGAGCTTTCTTAGAAAATTGGGAATCAATCTCCCCCAAGATCCAGCTATACCACTCTTGGGCATATACCCAAGGAATGCTCAATCATACCACAAGGGCACTTGCTCAGCTATGTTCATATCAGCATTGTTTGTAATAGCCAGAACCTGGAAACCACCTAGATGCCCTTCAACCGAAGAATGGATAAATAAACTGTGGTACATATACACAATGGAATACTACTCAGCAGAGAAAAACAATGACATCATGAGGTTTGCAGGCAAATGGATGGATCTAGAAAAAATCATCCTGAGTGAGGTAACCCAGACTCAGAAAGACAAACATGGTATGTACTCACTCATAGGAGGATACTAAATGTGGAACAAGGATGACTGGACTGCTACTCACAACACCAGGGAGGCTACCTGGAAAACAGGACCCCAAGATGGAGAAATGGATGAGATCTACATGAACAGCCTAGACGTGAGTGGGGGTAATGAAGGGTGAGGGTCGAGGGAAAGAGAGCTTGGGGGAGCGGGAGATCCCAGCTGGATCAAGAACAGAGAGGGAGAACAAGGAATAGGAGACCATGATAAATGATAAAGGAAGACCACATGAGAATAGGAAGAAGCAAAGTGCTAGAGAGGCCCACAGAAATCCACAAAGATGCCCCTACAATAGACTGCTGGCAATGGTCGAGAGACAACCCGAACTGACCAACTCTGGTGATAGGATGGCCAAACACCCTAATTGTCGTGCTAGAAACCCCATCCAATGACTAAGGGAACTGGATGCAGAGATCCATGGCCAGGCCCCAGGTGGAGCTCCAGGAGTCCAATTGGTGAGAAAGAGGAGGGTTTATATGAGAGAAAATTGTTGAAATCAAGGTTGGATAAAGCACAGGGACAAATAGCCAAACGAATGGAAACACATGAACTATGAACCAATTTCTGAGGGGCCCCCAACTGGATCAGGCCCTCTGAATAGGTGAGATAGTTGATTGGCTTGATCTGTTTGGGAGGCATCCAGATAGTGGGACCGGGTCCTGTGCTCAGTGCATGAATTGGCTGTTTGAAACCTGGGGCTTATGCAGGGATGCTTGGCTCAGCCTGGGAGGAGGCTTGGCTCAGCCTGGGAGGAGGCTTGGCTCAGCCTGGGAGGAGGGGACTGAGTCTACCAGGTTGATCTCAATCCTCGGGGGAGTCTTTGGTCTTTGCCCTCGAGGACATGGGAATGGGGGGTGGGCTGGGGAGGAGGGGGGGGGGGGGGGGGGGGGGGGCGAACAAGGGAATCCGTGGCTGATATGTAGAATTAAATTATATTGTAAATAAAATAAAACAAAAATAAATAAATAAATAAATATTTTTATTTGTTCTGTATGTTTAGTGTTTTGCTTATTATACAGCAAGGGAACTTTCTTTTCTGTCCCAATCTATTTGGTGTTCTGTATGTTTCTTGTACCTTTATAGGAATTTCCTTTATGTTGGGAAAATTTTCTTCTATGACTATGTTGAAAATATTTTCTAGGTCACTGAGCTGAAATTCTTCTTCTATTACTTTTATTCTTATGTTTGGTCTTTTCATAGTGTGTCAGATTTCATGCAAGTTTTGTGTCAGGGGTGTTTTAAATTTAACATTTTCTTTGATTAATGTATCCATTTCTTCTAGTGTATCTTCAATGCCTGAGATTTTCTCTTCTATCTTTTATATTCTGTTGGTGAAGCTTGCCTCTCTAGTTTCTACTCGAATTCCTAAATTTTTCATTTCAGAATTCCCTCAGTTTATGTCTTTTTTTACTTTTATATCTTGAACTTTTTATCCACTTCTTCTACTGTTTGTTCTTAATAAATTTCTTCAAGAATTTTTTTCATTTCCTCTTTGAGGACCTCTGTCATATTCATAAAGGCTATTTTAATGTCTTTTACTTGTGTGTCAGTCATCTTGCAATTCTTGGGGCTTACTGTGGTAGGTTTTCTGGGCTGTAGTGGAGACATTGTCCTGACTGTTACTGAGTTTCATGCTGGTCTGTAGGCATCTGGGTTTGGAGGGATTACAGATCTAGGTGCTGATTTCTGGGAGATCATAAAGGGATGATCTGTGGGATGCACAAGAGGTGATGACAGGGGAAAGGGAAACTGCACCTGGGAGAAGCCTTGGGGGAAAAGGAGAGCAGAGAAGACCTGCAAGCAGGATACCTGGTGCGATGAGCCTGAGAGATTAGGCCCACTGGGGGAACCAAGAGAACAGAGAAAATTTGTAGGCAGGCTACCTGGTCTTCAGATTTGGTCTTTTCACAGTGTTCCAGTTTTACTAGAGGTTTTGTGCAGATTTTCAGATTTTACATTTTCCTTGACTGATGTATACATTTCTTCTATTTTGTCTTTCAATGCCTGAGATTCTTTCTTCTATCTTTTGTATTCTTTTGGTAAGAGTTGCCCCTTAGGTTCCTGTTGGAGTTCCTAAACTTTTCCTTTCCAGTTTTCACTCAGTATGAGTTTTCTCAATTGATTCCATTTCATCTTTCAAGTGTTGAACTGTTTTCTTCATTTCTTTCCACTGTTTGTGTTTTTAGTGAGTTCTTTAATGGATTTATTAATTTCCTCTTTAAGGACCTCTAACATATTCATAAAGGCTGTTTTGAAGTTCTTGTCTAGGGCTTCCGCTATATTTCATTTCTTGAGGCCTACTGTAGTAGGGTTGCTGGGTTTAGGGGAGACATATTGTCTTGGCTGATAATGATTGTGCTTTTATTATGGCATCTAAGTATCTGATTTGGGATGATTGTAATTCTAGGTGATGATATCTGGTATTGTCTTTATTGGGTGGATGGTTTATTCCTTGATTTCTGTTGTACTTTCTGGGTCATAGCTGGGTATAGTGGCTATAGGTTGCCAGATAGAGATGTTTCTGAGATCTTTGAAGGTGTTGCCACTGGGGATTCAGATTAGAATGTGTTTCTTGGTTTTGGCAGCTGATTCTTAGTGATGGAATTGGGCAGAAATTCGAGGGGGGTGTCTGAGGGGTCCACAGGAGGGATGAAAGCAGGGTGTGCTACCTGGATCTTCTTAGTCCCATGGAAATGGGGCAAAGTGAGAGGACAGGTCACAACTGATAGTCTGCTACAGAGCCAGGGATGAAATTTGAGTACTGGCATTGGAGGAGAGATGGGACAGTGAAGATCTGAAGATAATGTACCTGCTTCCACAACCTATCTGCTTCCATAGGTTGCTAGTGCAGGTCCCAGGGAGTGTCTGTGGAAGTTGAAGGCTGAGACAAAGGGATGGGGAATATAGAGGGAGCTTGCAGATCTGAGCTATCTTCAGGAAATTGGGGCAGATAGGGAGGGAGGACACAACATGTGGTCTGTTACAGAGCAGGAGATAAGTCTGGGGATTGGATTTGAAGAAGAGTTAGAGGTGAAGGTCTGAGTATCACCTACCAGATTCCCTGGCTGACATGGCCAGTGAGATCCCAGGGACTGCCTGTGGAAGGTGGAGGTTGAGGCAAAGGGAGGGGGTGGTGAGGAGGGCTCTAGGAGAAGATCTGTGGGATCTGCTAGAGATGGTGATGGGGGCAGAGAAGAAGGAGAAAATGCAACAAGTGGCTCGCTCAATAGAGAGTTTCAGATGAGGAGTCTTGAAAGAAGATGGCAGACCAGAGAGAAAGTAAGAATCCAAAGGGGTGGGTAAACAAGGATTTAATGAAGGATGATGAGTATTATCAAAGTGCACTCTATGTATATATGAAAATGTCATAATAAAAATCATCACTTTATACAATTTTTATAAATAGTATCAATCACCTGGTTTTCAATTAGTAGAATTGCATCTGGCACAGAGAACTTATAAGGTTTGGTGGAAATTAATAAGCTGATTTATGAACCTAGCCCACATGCTTTACAACACTGATGAGATTATTTGGCTTTGGCAATCAAAAGAACCACATCACCACACATGCTCAACAAACTCATCAAAAAAAAAATGAGAAATCTAAGAACTGGATGAACGAAACCAGAACTCTGAGTATTAGTGGAGAAGCTGCAATAGTACTGAAATAAAATGAGTGAGAAGTTCTTTGTGTAATGGGAGATTAGAGCAAGCAGAAGAATTCTTTGCATAAGCATGAAGTACTTATGTGAGAATGGTAAGGATGTTTAATTAGTCTTATTCTGTTTTTTATTGTACCTCTAAAGTAATATCAGAAACATCTGGGAATTGATATATGGTCATACATGCCTATAGCCCCAATATTGAGAGGTAAAACAGGTAGACTCCAGGAGCTCATTAGCCAGCCAACCTAGCTGAGATAGAGAGCTTCAGGTTCCACTAAGGCCTCCATAGGCATATGCATGGACATGGATGCATGTGTGCTTACACACACACACATACACACATACACACATACAAACACCATACAAAAGTATAAATAATTAAAAAATAATTATATATGAATAATCTACCTTGAACATTTTTATACTAAATTGTTGGTGATATCTCCTAAGGATGTAATACTAGTGAATTCATCATGCTGTGATTACTTGCTTTTGATGTGTAACTAATTGTAAAATAGTACTATAGGCCTCATTCCTACTTTTGCATGAGTCAAAGTCTCCAGATAGCTCTGCAGAGGCTAAGGCCTTCTGTTGTTAACTGAGGCTGCTACTGATCCACCATCACCATTTCCTTATGCTTTATGTGTTTATTCTATGGGTTAAATCTGTTATTTACCAAATTGTGGCTATTTTACTATTGTCCACGACAAAATGTAATTGTGAATGTAGGAATGACCTAAAGAATTTTTTAAAACATGACTCCATTCATCTAAGAATAAATTTTCTACAAATCAAATTTGAGAATCCACAAGTGTTGATTTTTATAAAATTATATGCTGTCATTCTTGATTGCTACTTAGACACAATACAAACTATATTCTATTACATGTGAAAATCTTAATAAATTGTATACATTAGTTTAAAAAGTTAGTGGTGGTTAGCCTTACCAGAATTATAGGCAATATACAAAAATGCTTTCTACTTTCCCTTGAACAGCTCTTGCCATAACTCCAACTACTATTTTAAGCATCACATAAAACACACAATTAGTCAAAATTCATGATTCTACCCATCCAAAACTTATTTGAATCATGCCTCATATTTAGCTTGTTCTTCTCAAATTCATTAAAGAGATAATAATTATTCTGCCCAAACATACTTTTTTATTCCTTCATGGCACCTGTTTTTACTGAGATTATTTTTGTAAACTTGTTTTTATGTCTCTCTAATCTACTTTAAGTTCCATAGAGCAAAGGTAATGTCTTTCTTCATCATATTATCTTTAGAATCTATTAAAATAATGTATAATAATATATGCCTGATAAATATTTGTTGACTTAATGCATCTATTACAGCCCATATTTATAAGAATTAAAATCTTCCTCTCGTTGCATAAGCAGAATTAAAAATTCCCGAAAGTCCTTTGATAATGAAGTAGAAGCCTCAGAAAATTTGAATAGGCAGACACCAAGAGAATCCCAGGAACAAAAGAAATCAGCACCATAGCAACAATGTATAGTCCAAACAAGTCAACCCTCTGAGGGTTGCTGTCCCCCGCTACTATGAAAGAAGTGAAAAATGCCCGATGATTCATTGATTACCTCCATGCTTTTGTGTGTGCATACGTGTGTGTTCATGTATGTATGTGTGCATTTTCCTGAAGGTGTATGTGTGTGGAAGCCACAGGTTAATACCACATATTTTCTTCAATTGCTTTCTACCATATTTTTTACATAAGCAACAAATTTATTGAAATTTAATTTTTGACAATTTCATACATATATATGTAATATATTGTGGGCATATTGACTGCTTGTTACCACTCTTATCCTCCTCCTACAGATATCCTTCCTCTTCTCAAGTTGTCTCCCTCCTACTTCCATGTCTTATCTATTTATCTACACAGGTCTTGTGTAGGTAGGCATAGCTGCTGTTTTTATGATTCCATTAGCCAAGTCATATCCAGAAGACTCTTCACAGGACTCTTCCCCATCTTATCATTTGAGAATTTCATAAATACACATAATTTGTTTTAATGAAGACCTCTCATTCCCTCCCTTCCAATTCCTTCTATGCCTCCCTACCACTATTCCTTCCTGTGGTAATGCAATATTCTGAAAATTTTTGTTACATTTTAAGAGACTGGAACATTTGCTGGACCTCAAAGCCATAGCTAATAATACACCTGAGGTCAATTACGATCTAAGACTGCTAGCGTACTATATACTATTTGTTTAACCTTCCATTAAGAGAACAGTGTAGGCCGGGCGGTGGTGGCGCACGCCTTTAATCCCAGCATTCGGGAGGCAGAGCCAGGTGGATCTTTGTGAGTTTGAGGCCAGCCTGGTCTACAGAGCGAGATCCAGGAGAGGAGCAAAGCTACACAGAGAAACCCTGTCTCGAAAAATCAAAAAAAAAAAAAAAAAA
>CABHPR010119997.1:15553-48154 GCA_902168415.1 Peromyscus melanophrys
GTGTGTGTGTGTGTGTGTGTGTGTGTGTGTGTGTGTGTGTGTGTGTGTGTGAAGTTCAAGGTTTCCATGAGGAAACTGAAAAACTAAACATTTAAAATGAAGAAGGAGGTGGACCTTAGCTACGCTTTCTAGAGATATGATTGGTTACCTTGGAAACCATTTTGATTCTTACATCAAACAAGATTCTCTAAATTGTCCTACTTTATATTTCAGAGCAAGCAGCATAGAGTTAAGGTGTTTGTCAACCCCAATTCAGTAGGAAGGTATTTATGGATACAGCAAATCAAGTATATAGTTTTTATTTATAATGAAAAGACAAATTATAACTAGTAGGTAGAAAGTAATATGAGATTGAACTGAGATTTTCCAGGGGATTATCTTCAAAAAACTTTAAAGATTTATGTATTTTTATTTTATGTGTATGAGTGTCTGCTTGCAAGTATGTATGTGCACCTCTTGTACATACTTGATACAGAATAATGTGCCAGATCTCCTGGAATTGCAGTTACAGACAGTTGGGAGCCACCATGTAGATTTTGGGAACTGAACCTTGACCCTCTGCAAGAGCTGCAAGTGATCTGAAATGCTGACTTATCTCTCTAATCCCTTTAAAAACATTTGAAATAGTTTCATTCTTTTTTTTGATGAAAAAATATCGATAACTATAAAACGTTTAATTAGTAAGGAAGTCTAAAGGAATAAGATGAGGAAATCATCCCCCTTCCCCCCACTTCAGTCCAATCCCTTGGTCAGAGATTTATTCGCACAGTGAATGTAACACTTGCTGTTCTGCAACCTGTCTTAAAAGACCATGGATGCTATCTTTCACTGTAAAACTAAAGTGCTTAATTAATACATCTCTCTGATTGGGAGTGTTGACCCCAACATACAGCTTCCTCTGTCTGTCATGCTAATTTGACCTGCTGTGTTGAAGGTGTTGGACAGCAGCATCCATGATGTGTCTCCACTAGCTAGCCTGAAGTACACGGAAGGCAGAAATTGAACAGCTATAATGAACTTGCAAAAATACTTTCCTGGTAATTAACATTTCTGGTTTGTAGTCTGCTTACTAGTTATACAAGATATCTTATTCTAGGTCCCAAATACCAGGCAAGAAGGGAGCACAGACTAACTGCTTGCTTAACAGAAATGTTCACATGAATAGGCACAGGCAATCCGAGGCAGCATTATGTTCAGTGTGGGATTTTTGCAAATCCCTCTTTTAAGACTGATAATGCTTTAACGAAGCTTAGAAAACACCACTGAATCACTGTTGTGAATGCATCACACATATGAATTCACTTACCCTCATAACAACCCTATTGCATAGCCACTTTTTAAATTTCCAATTCACGATGGGGAATATGATATATTGCCAAGCGTACTGTGAACTGAATATAAGCATCTTGTCCTTGGGACTCATGTTACATTGGGAGCTTATATTCCCAAATGTCCAAGACTTTTCTATTTAGTCATGGTAGACAACAAACAATAGTTTAAAAGGGAACAAACATCCAATCCTCTTGAGACAAAAATCTATCCCATGTTAGAGCCTATGTGTTATGATACTATTTTTAGGGTTGTGACTGGTGAACGCCAATGATCTGTTCATGGGAGGGAAGAGAGCTGGGCATTAAGACATGATGTGGTTTCTTGTCTAGACAATGGAGAATGAAAAAGAAAGAAGAAATACTAGCTCCTGGGTTCCCTTTGTTGCATCTTGGCAGTGCCATTTTAACAAGAAACAGCACTCCATTCTGACCCAATTTTCACCCTTGAAATTTGCTCTCATGTGGTTTATGTTACAAGCTAAAATGATTCATCATTAATTAATCAATACTTGATATGAAATGTTGACCATAAGTATGAACCCAAGCCAAGTTAATCTGGCTTTCAGTTAATTGGAAAAATCTAATCAGGAGGAGCTGGGTCTTCTGTACATAACGTGCTTTGAAATTTAAAGGCATCAGCAAAATTATTTTAATACCAGAGGACTTTAAAATGATGTCTTCAACATTTAGTTAAAGTTACATTGTGTGGTAAAATTTCACACACTAAATACTATAAAGAATATAAAAAGAACCTTGAATCTTGTCAAGGTTATCTCTTTTGTGAGGATAAAATATCCCTAGACATGCACAAACTCACCCTTTGATTAATATTTTCTGAGTGACGACTATAGATCAGATTCTGAGGTATGGGGGTGAATTAGGGAATTGGGGTATATGTACCTGCTTCCCTTATGACTTTGCAAATGCTGCATTTGGGATGCTTGGGAAAGCTTGTGGGCTCTGGAACACGTGCAGCATTCCTGTGGGATCTCCTTCACTTCTTCTAGAAAGCCTTTTCTGTGTGTTTGCCTTGTTTCTACCATCCCTGAGAATCCCATTTCAGAATGTCCCTCAGAACCCTGCATTAACTATTGTGGCAGACTATATCACCATGCCTTCTAATTGTTTCTGTCCATTGAAACCTACACACTAGCGTATCTTGTCCGCCATTGTTTCCCACATACTGCTCCATGGTGTGTTCTTGTTATTCAATGAGAGGGGGTGTTATTTAGTGTAGAGTTCTTTGTTTAGCTATTTTATCTTTCATATCTCAGTGTTGAAGCTACTTGCATGGCGTCAATGGATCGAACATGTCAAATCCAAAAGTGGGATTCATAAAGGAAACAATAGCAGGAGTGTGCTCTAGTCCTGGTCATAAGGTTGCTGCCGATCAGGTGGACGATGATTAAAAAAAAGATAGAGGACCAAGTTATTCCAATAAAAGATGGAGAAAAGAATAATTGAGTTGTGGCTGTCTTTGTATTTCTACATACAAATGTAAGTAATATATCCCTCCCTGCAAGGAAATACCAGCTATAATTCATTGTTGCTCATTGTTCCATTTCAGGATATTGTAGGGTACTTAGGATATGTAGAAAATCAATAAATATTCACTGAATAAGTGAGTAAATAAATCATTCAATTAAAATTTTATTGCGAATTACAAACTTGAAGAAAGAAATTCTTAGATCTATATGGATACTAACTAACAAATATTCCAAGGAGCATTTGCATGCTGTGTGGGACTGAGAGCTGAAGCAGGTGTGGAGATGTTGGAATGGAAATATCATTGTTTTTCAAGTCTTTTACTAAAGATGGTGCCAGCTGAGATTTTCAATGGAGGCTAATGCTAGAGGAAAATTTGATGAGTTGCTAGACATTGGCATGTCTATAAAGTGTCTCCCACGGAGTATTTATTAGTTTCAGGGGAGAAATTAGGCAGCAGTGATAGAGTGAGGAAAATCAGAGGTCTATTGGCTGATGATTAAAGTTAGCATCACCAATGAGGGACAGATGGACATCGTGTACATCCAGACATGATATGCTGAAGGACACAACCACACGTCTGCCACTTTCCAACAGAGTGCACAGCCTGAAAGTCATCATAAGGAGCCGTCAGGCAAAAATCCAACTGAGGACTATTCTATTCGAACAAAAGCTGTAAGGATGGGTACTTGCTTTCCAAAATGTCAATACCGGAAAAGGGAAAGAAGAGATGTAGAAATGTACGTTGAACGGGCCTAAAAAACATGGAAATAAACACAGTATCTGAGCACAGATTGAGTCCTGTCCCAGAGGAGAGACGGCTACAAAGGACACCACAGGCTCATCTGATTACAGTGGCATTGGAGTTTAAAAGACAGATTCAAGTAAGTTACTCACGTTACCGTAGTGAAGCTGTTAACTCTACTGAAGCTAAATAAGGGAATATCCATGTTTTTAGGAAATACACACTGCAGTTGGGGATTAAAGTCCATCCTGTATGTAACTTATTGCTGTCTGTTTTTTGACGAAATAATGTATGATACATACATATATCTTATATATATATATACATATCACTCATATAATCTCATATATATGTAAGATGGGAAAGAAATGTATATATATATATATGATGGGGATAGAAAAGAATCTGGAAGACAGTTACACAGAGTGCTAACAAGTTTTTCTGAGTAAAAGATAAACGAGCATTTTTTATTTAAGTAAAAATTTAAAAGGTATACATATGCCAGAATGTATCAATAAATATAATAATAATACCATTTCATGAAAATACTTGTGTGAGTTTTAATATTTCATCTGGTTAACACTGTAATATTCTTTTGTGTTTTAAATTTAGAAACAGTCCTGGCACCCTAACAATTGGTTTCAGTTCAAAGATCAAAATAAAATGAAACCAGTCATCATATGAAGGTGTGCAAACCATAGCATGGTACTCAACAGCTTCTAAACCTAACAGTCCTTGGGTTCCAAGGTGCTGCTCAGTGCTGCAAAGTGGGAAGGACTGGAGTGGAGATGCCCGGATACTCTGCCTGGATACCATCACCAAAAAGAAGCAGGCTGAATTCTGCAGCACAGCTCAACAATAGGCACTTTCCTACTCAGTGTGACAGTCTCCTTCATTTTCTCAGCTGTGGTCCAGTTTTGCTCATCTGCAAGCCTGATGTGGAGATGTGGAGCTTGATCCCAGCCCACCCAGGACTCTGCACAGAAGCCCATAGAGTCATTTCTATATGATTATTAGGGATCACTTACCGTCTGTAATGGTATATTGTGTATACCCAGAACACAAACACTGACCAAAATATGGTCTACACACATACTGTACCTTAAAGAACAACAATCTGGGTCACATAAAAACAAATTGCCAGATTAAGAGGAAATGTTAATTGTAAGTAGTCAATTTAAGCATTTATGTTGTCAGATTGGTTCAGGCTTCTAACCACCTTAAAGCAGGTCATCAAATTCATGAGTAAGAGGTCAAAAGGCACAATGTCACTGTCTCTTGGGGAAATTACCCACACGTTTTTCCTCCTTGGGAGCACAGGCTCAGGGTCACAAGTCATACATACCTGCCATTCCTCTGGAGTTGTGTACATGACCAGAAAAGGATGTCTGGCTTCTATGGCCTCGACTGCTTGTTTTATAGCCACTATTTTAAAGCAGTCTTGGCTTTTTGCTTTGTTACTATTTTCCTCTTTGGTTTCTCTCTGCATTTTCCTTCCATGTAAGTTAGGCTGACAGAAAAGGTTTCACCAATTTATGAAGCAGAAAACAAGAAGAAAATAAAGAATTTTTATTTAGCTATGTGGATGATGCTGAGTGGCCCAAGGCAGTGGCAGGAGACCAGGAGGAGGGGTCTCATTGTAATAAATACTAGAGCGACATTAGTTACATAACTGACAACTCTTTCCTTACATATACTTTTCTGTATTTCAAGAAGGAACATGATGTCAATATATTGACAACAATATGCATTCAGTTTTTCTATTTATGGTTTTTTCTCTTTGTTCCTGTGGTTCTGTAGCTGGCACAGTTGTAAGGGTTTTTCCCCCTTCTGTACTTGGTCTGAGGTTATCACTATGCTCAGTGTGGCAAAGAACCTATGTTACCTGGAGAGGTTAATATTTCCTGTGCATGGTTTCTTCTTTACCAAAACAGCCCTTGGGCTCTAGGTATATTCATGCTGACAGAGAAACTGGCCTTTACCTCTCTACCTGTTGCTAAGCATTTATCGAGAACCTAATATATGGAAGGTACCTGGACTAAGAAAAGCCCGATTCAAGCTGAGAGATGGCTCAGGGGATACGAGATGATGATCTCATACTGCTCTTACCAAGGACCCAGGTTCATTTCCAAGCACTCATGCTGAGTGGCTCACAGACACCTGTAACACTAGCTCAGGGGGATCTGGTCTCCACAGGCACCTGCACTCACATGCACATATCTATACATACACATGCTGTGGGGCAGTCTTTCTGTATGCTGTGAATATGTGTTGCTCCCATTGGTTAATAAATAAAGCTGCTTTGGCCTACGGTAAGGCAGGATAAGAGCCAGGTGGGAAATCCAAGCAGAGAGACAGGGAGAAAATGGCGGAGTCAGGCAGAAGCCATTCAGCCACCCAAGGAAGAAGGTGCCAGCAAATTGGTAACACCACAGCCACTTGGCAAAAATATAGATTAATAAAAATGGATTAATTTAAGATGTGATAGCTAGCTAGCAATAAGCCTGAGCCATAGACCAAACAGTAATTAATATTAAGCCTCTGAGTGATTATTTTATAAGCTGCTTCGGGACGGGGTGGGACACAGAAAAGCTTCCGGTGACACACACACACACACACACACACACACACACACCCTTAAAAATAAAATAATTTTTAAAAGAAAGATTAAACTTTAAAGAAGTCATCTTAGGCTACAATATGAAGCTTTCCACTCTACTAATTAAATCTAGACTACAATCCCTATAAGTTAATAAGTGATAGTTTCTTCTCTCCCCCTCCCCACTTTTGCCCCCTACCCCTTCTCTCTCCTAAAATTTGAGACAGAACCACACACACTAAGTTGCCCAGGCTTGCCTTGAACTCACCCTGTGAACCACACTCTCCTTGGACTTGTGATCTTCTTCCCTCAGCAGCCAAGTAGCTGGTGCTACAGGCATGTGCCACTAAGCCTGGCATTTCCATATGACTTTCAATAATTGCATAGATAGCTGTTAATGATTTAGCTGGGCATGGTTGCACACATCTTTAGTCCTAACTACTAGGGAGAATGAGTACAAGAGGATTACCTGAGCCCAGGAGTAATAGAGAACACAGCGAGTCCCTGACTCAAGATGGTGATGACGTCAAAAATGATTTTATTATACAGTCAAGTCTCAATGTGGAAGAAACAGAGGATATTGCACATTTTTAATAACAGAGAGATGAGGTTAAGACCAACTTGTAAGCACTGGAACTTAGCACTTTTGTGATATAAATCTCCCTAACATGTCTTGTATGAATCACTCTTCCTTCAAAGGGGAGAATCTCCCACTTCTACATAAGACCTTTTTTCACCTCCAAGACCCTAGCAGATAAATGGCAAGTCCTGACACACTGCTGTAGCATTTATTCTTTCTTTCCTTGCTATTGAAAGCTGGAACACTTGCATTTTTAATGATGATGATGATGATGATGATGATGATGATGTGTGTTTGTGGCAATGCACACCGAGGCCAGAGGGCAACTGTATGGAGCTAGTTCTCTCTTTCTACTTTTATGTAGATTCAGGAGATCAAATTTAGGCTGACAGGCTACTACAGCAAGCGCTTTGACCAGGTAAGCCATCTCACTGGACCAAAGCTGGAGTACTTAGAAGGCTATAGGTAGAGGTAGGGAAGCTCTAGGTCCTACATGTGAGCTAGGTAGTCTCTATTTTCTAAGGCACAGCCATCCTGGACCCAGGACAGGCACTTCATCCCCATTACAACACACCACAGATTGCTGCTCTCATCTCCGGGCACTTCTCCCCTGCTTCCTGCCTATGTGCAGGTTACTGAGTGGTTTCATGTCCCTCTCTTCTGGAGGCAGCTGCTCAGTTCCAGCTGGTTTCAGTTGTCCATCCTGCTGCTTTCCAGATACCCACCAAGGACTTTCTTCTCACCTTGCAAGATGACTAGGGATGGGGAGGTAGATGATGGTAACAGATTTCTACTGAATTTGAACATTCTGAGGGAAGCTGGGACCTTCTGTAAAACTATATTCTGACTGCTTATGCATTACTCTATAAATGGGTAGGAACTTACTGGGCATTTCTTAAAACCTTTGAAGAAGTGTCTGTTTAAGAGATATTATTTATGAAGTAAGAAATAGCATATGCCTCATTCTCTTTTTTCTCTCTCTTATTTTTTTAAAAAATAAATTAAATCTGTAGTTGAGTTCAAGATGCCTCTACATAGAGAAAAATTTCATGGCCAATACCCATTAGCCTCCTTCACATATTTCAAAATAAATGCAGCCACCAGACAGGACACCCACCTTAGCAGATAATTATTTTCGTTCGGCAACAGCAGCGTAAGCTTCAAATAACTAATTGATTCAATGAATATTTATGAGTATTGGAGGGAGTTTGAGTAGGCTCAAAACATCCTATTATTCACATTTTCAATAGCAATGTATTTTTTGTAACTATTAAAAATATTTTTTTATTCTTTAAGGACCTGGCTAAGACCAACCCTGCCTGGCATCTTGAAATTACAGATCACATTTTAGCAGTCATAAAACGTTTAGTCTAAATCTCCCTAGGTAGTTAAATTATCAATAACCCTGTTTTCAGATTGGGAGTGAATTTCCATAATTTAATCTTTTGGCAACCTTCTAAATGATTACATTATTCAAATAATGTACTATATTTTAAACATGAATAAATCTACATTTTACGCTGCGGATGAAAAAAATAATAAAATTGAGAAAAATGGTTGTAGAAATTTAAGAGCTTTGTTATGTTCTCCCAAAGCAGTGATTTCTTTTTTGTTTGGCATTTAACCCAACAGCTGGATACAGCCCATCAGTAATCACGTTAACAATTTGTAGCCAAGCAATAGGAAGACTATTGAGAATCTCCATTACCTGGAATCACTGGTAAGAAGATGTAAAACAAAAGAAATAAGAATTTGGCATGGTTATACACAAACACCCAGTGCCTTTATATTTACAGATACCTTTTTCCCCCCTTCAGTTAATTCAGTGAGTTCTGTGCAATGTGGTACTAGACCTAGTCTAGGCAATCCCAAATTAAGAATACTCCTTTGAGACACAGTCCTGATAGTTTTCATAGCTGGCTGTATTCCCAAGTCCCTTGTGCATAATTAGGGGTCAATACCATGCTCTTTCCAAGCAATGAATTACAGCTTTCTTATTACATTATAACAATAATATTTTGAGAACTGAGACGTACATTTCTCCCAGTAGGGGACATTGCTTACTCAACGTTTTTCTTATCAAATATTTACACACTTCAGGAAATTGAAAGTTACTGAGTAGACCCAAGAAGTGATTTCTAGCATGCAGTTATCCAGAATTTAGCTTTTAAAAATATGCTCTAGTTTGAATTAAAGAAGAGAAATTGAATCTCTGCAAACTTTTTATTACCAGCTTAAAACAATTCTAGAGTTCTGAGTATATTTAACTGCTTCATGATTAAAAAGACATGATTTTAAAGCTTCTTTCCAGTTCTACTCTCATGCTTGATTGCTATTAAAACTGGTCATTTTGTTTCATGTAGAGCTGAAAAGGCAGTGCTGTAGAAACTTCAAAAGAAGGGAAATCAACAATTATCCTCTGACATAGAGTTCAGTCATTAGCCTATGGCTCTATTTAAAATTACTGACAGGGTAGTTTTAATTTTGAAAGACATCACTCACTAAATACAAGGTCAAGTACGTGAAAATAAGGCCCATAGCATGGACTGTGAATAACACAAATAGTTACTACTAACATAAAGTAAACAGTGATTTCGATGCACTTTCAAAAATGGCCTACACCGTTCCAAAAGAACTTAGAAAAATTCCATGTGCCCTTTGTCTTTTTTTAATTAAGAAATTTTTTATATTCATTTTGCATACCAATCAAAGATCCCCCTCTTTCCTCCTCCCGCCCTATATTGTACAATGTGCAAAGCTAAGGAGTCAGTCCCCCTCACATGTCTCTCTTCCACATACCACAGTCAGCTTCCATCTAAACTGCTTGCCTTCACCCAGCCCACATTCTGTTTCCTGATCCCTTCCTCAGCCTCCCTGACCTAGACTCATGATCCCTGTGAGCTTCTTTGCTAACTGTAGATCATGCTTGATATTACTTCAAACCATTTGAAAGGTAAGTGCCTACTGTGTGTCTTCAAGCACGGTCTGTTGCTAGAGATATGGCGGGCATGCCTCAATTTTACCTTGCAAATTCATGCCTTAACTATGAATCCATTTTGTTTTTGATTTGGTGATGGATGGTTCTTGTTGCAACCCCACAAATAGTAATAGCCAGTGTCTATAAATGACGACACACATTTTAAGCATTTAAATAAATGTAGCACCATTTTGAAATCTTAACTAATTTAAATTTTCAACATGAATACATAAGTTATGATAAGCTACATAAGGTAAAAAGTGGAAGGCTTATACTTTGATTAAAAGGCCATATGGATAGAATAATTTCCATATATATTAAAAGATGGAGTGAAATCTTCCACTCAGCCTCTTTTAGGGAGACAGGCACACAGTTTTTCTTCTTTTTAAACCCTTTTCAGCTTAAGAATTTCTTTCAATGCTTTTTAATAAATATTTATTAAATTTTAAAATAACTTTTACAAATAGTTACTGTATGAAACTCTTCCCTAGTACATTCTTAAAGCTCCTGACGTGCAGAGAAATGGCCTGGGAATAATTCAGTTCCACACATATGGCAGGCAACTATTTCTCAATGTCTTAGAGTTATAAAGAACAATGATATAGTTGCCCTTCAAGCTCTTACTAAAGCAAGAAATAGAAGTATCAGCTATATGGCTTGGTCTTTTTCATAACCCTCTCCATTTCTTCTCCTTCATGTTACTTATTTGTAGAACTTATGACTCTGGGACCTGGTTCTTGCTAGGGAGAGCATTGTATTAGATCAAGGAGAGAGAAAGGGAGACAAGCACTGTGGAGCTTGCTCTGGGATAAATACTAGTTGTCAAAGTTGTGTGACAAGATCCACACATTACTATCTTATAACACTGTCTGAAATAAATTAGCAGACAAATAAGTGCTGATTAATAAACATAAATTCATAACGGACAAAATAGTATGTGCTTTCACATGCGAACTCAAATTCCAGATGTATTAAAGAATTGTGTGTTTTAAAACCTCTAATTTTAAAGAGTGTGAATACAAATACAGCTTTTGAGGCATAAGAATAAATTATTGGTGACAAAGTTAACTAAAAATTTTGTTTAGAAAAATGGCACAAGTGAAGCACTGGAAAGTTATTTCTGATGAACAGACAAGTTTTCCTACCATAGTAAGTCACATCCAAATGGTTAGTAGGTGAAAACAGTGATTCATACCTTTGACAAACCTCATGTCCACCCTGTGAGACCCCACACAATATCTCTTCTAGGAGGCTTTGCTCTTCTGCTTGGTGTAAAGAAAGCAGTATCTGTTGCTTTTTCCAAGTGATTTATTTACACTGCTGTATTTTCACTAAATCCCATTGTCATTTGGTCTTATATGCCTGTTTCTTTTGTAAATCCATCAACTAATGCTTCTTTCTATCCCCAAGGTCTCAGAATGTGTGTTCTACATAATAGGCTTTAGATCAAGGTTTGCTAACTGAAAAGAAAAGCCTCACAGAACTGTTCACTCTAAAATTATTTAAGAATTATGACTCCTCAAATAGAGAATGTTTCCAAACTCTTGGGCGGGGGAGGAGGAGGAAGATGGAAAATGACAAATGCTAACAGTACATCCTGCACTTTGGCTTTTAGAGAGGGTGAGGCAGAAAGGGAAGTGAATGTGTGTGGAATGGAAGTAAGCTAATATTGGGAATAAGAGTATTTTTGGAGCAGAAAATCATGGTTGAAATGTCCTCCCTGTGCACCTAGTGTCCAGAATGAGTGCCTCTGAGTAGCTGGCTGAGGACACTGCCTAGCCAATTCTAGAAACCCAGGTCCCTTCTATCTCTGGCCCTAGAGTTTTTACTATATTGATTCTAAGATTTTGTGCCAATTCCATTAAAAGGGGAGAAAATGTATGCAAGTAATGGCTTATACCACTTTGCCTTGTGTTCTGTAGAGGAGAGCTCATCACATGGCTCCTATAGAAGTGAGACGAGGGGAGGAGCTTAACTTTGATGGACATTTAGAAGATGATTCCTAAATAATTTCTGATGACCCTTTAATAGATACCTGTGACATACTATTTCCTAGTATGAAATGTAAGTAGCAGAAGACAGGCACACTTATACAGGATCAGTAGAAAACAAAAGGCTGGGCTACAAACAAGCCAACAAAACTTAGAGATACGCTTCGTTCTGAATTTAGAGCCCAAGTCGTTTTACTTGCTTTCTGACTCAGTAACAGTTGACTTGGCAACACTGATTCTCAGGCACTAATAATTACTGCACATGCTGTGAATTGGGTACTATGCTTGACCGTGGTGACACTCAGCAGTGAGGCAGGGTTTGTATGACCTCTTGGAAATACTCAGACTAGTGGAGAGAAAAGCCCAAAAGCACAATGACAAAATATCCATAGATTCGATGCTTGAAAGTGTTAGCTATCTTTGTGTTTTCAAATCACTCTCCCTGCATTAATAGATCTTTTCCAATTGAAATCTTTTCTATAATGTGGGATAGAACTCCTTCATCTCTACTGTGTTACCAATAAGCATGGAGGCTGGTGGAGGAAAGTCGGCCGTGAAGTTCTCTAATCCCTTACATGCTTTGTTCTGTTCCGTTCTGTTGTTCAGAGTGCAGTTAACATCTTGGCCCCATGTAGATGAATTTCTAAGTGGTCTCATTAAATAAAAAACATGGAGCCAAATGTAAGGGTGAAAGCCTTAGAGATCAGGGAAATAGTGACAGCCACCAACCTTCTTCTCCAGCTCTGTGGCTACCAAAAGGTGAGTTACTTCCTGTCTACCTGTGCCTTTATTGCCTTGTTTTTCTGCCCTCTCATTGACTCTTAGCCCAGCCACCTCACTTCCTTGTCACTGCCTGTCTGTACAGACCTCCAGGTCTCTATGGTTGGTACAGGGATTAAAGGCATGTGTCACCACTCTTGGCTACTCCCTAGTGTGTCCTTGAACACACACGGACCCTGCCTGCCACGTGATCGGATTAAGGGCGTGTGCTACCACTGCCTGACTTTTGTGTATGGTTTGCTATTTCCTCTGATCTCCAGGAAAACTTTATTTATTAACTACAAAATAAAATATCATCACAGCCCCATGTGTTGATAGTTTAGGTAGTCTACCTCTCCCTTACCCAGGAAGATTCTAAACGTACTCTGTAAATGTCTGAAAGAAACATGGTTTCTAATACAATGAATACCATTATATAAATAGGCAATATCAAATTACCTTTGGAGCTATTTAGACCTTATAGCTTCTACTTAAAGGTCTCCACCAAACTATTCACTGTTATCTAAAATAAATATCACATTTATCAAATTTATCAAATGCTTTTAATCTCAACATTTGGGATGATGAGTAAATGGCTCATGAATTCAGAACTAGCCTACCTGCATGGAAAGCCCAAATCTCCAAGAGCCCCAAATAAAATTTAAAAACTTTGCTAAATATTAACAAAGTGAATGAGTCAGTGCTGAGCATTGTTATGTTTATGAAGTTTACTTCATTATCCTAAGCTAATAATTTTTAGAATTGTACTAGGGACAAGAAAGATATCTAAATGAAGACAACACACTCACACACACACATACACACACATATATTTGTTACATATACATATGAACAACAGAGAGAAAGGAGAAGCGGAGGAGGGGAAGAGAATGGGTGAGGGTAGGGGAAGGCAGAAGAAAGAAAGAGTTGGAGCCATTGTGCATAAAACAATGAACCCTCATTATATCATTTTCCTTGTGATACTTTCCTATTGCAGTATTCAGAAGTTCATATGCTTTGTCTGGAAATAATAAATGTTTTGACTAATGATAGAAAATTTGTAGCAAGAATTGAATGAGAAGCTCATAGAGAAACCTGAGCTATTGAGTCCTTTTGAAAAAATTCACTATATTCAGGTTATGTATAGATCTCTAAAAGCCAGCATTACCAAGTGAAGCACAGGATATCCAGTGAAAATAGGTGAATGATATTTTCTCATATAATCATTTACCAAAGACAGCAAAAGAAAATGTTATCAATTTATTCATTTGTCTGAAATTCCATTGAATCAGTTTGTATTTTGATTTTGCAAGGTGGGCAGCCTTATTGAGATATTGGTAAGATATTATACTCTGTATTTATTGCTATCTCAAATTACACATAGAACAGATTAGTCAAAACAATGGTTAAGGAGTTAATGCAGATGGATCATCATTGATATTGGACCAATGTGAGTCCTTTCTACTCTGTGTGTGTTTAAGTCCTGAGAGGAATTAAAGTACTCCAAGTTCTCATCAGAGTAATTACTAAGGTAAAAAGAAAAAAAAATCACCATCTCCAGACTTCTTTCTACTCTTCCCACCAGTGGTGCGAGTCTCTTGAAGGGCAATTTAACAGTCAAGTGCCATCAAACAGCCAAACAGTTCTCTATCTCCATGCATAAATCAGCAAGATTAACATCAACAGTAACTGTCAAATCACAACTCTCTCCATATTTGTGGTACTGCAGTTTTGAAATCGTTTCTGAATTTGTTGGCACATTTAAGTCCTGAAACATCTTGATGGAAACATCTTGATTTCAGTACCACACACACAGGGGAGCCTTGATTTCAGATCAAGTGTGAATCACGTCTGCAGCTACGAATGTCGCTTTGCCTCCTCGATGTCAAACATGCACTTTCTGGAGGAGTTCATTATTATGCAGGATGGTGCTAGATCCCATGGATGTGTAGTGGCTGCTAATGAGAAGTCATAAATCATGGTCCTTAATGCTCAGCTCAAGCTGCCACATGCACTTCTCCTGAAATATCTAAGTGTAGCTGTGTGCATGCATATTTTTGCAGTGACCGCCTCTGTGAGCTGCTTCCCAGATTTCTGTTAAAATATTCAGAACAGAATCCATCTTTTCTCTTTAGTGGTGTCTTTGTTTTCCTAAAAGTCCCATGGGTTGGCAGAGCTCTTGGAAATGTGAGGATGGGGTGGACTGTCTGAGAAATCCATGAACTCTCTATTCTGTTGAGTTTTTCCAGGAACACTGAGGAGTTTAATAGAGACAGCCACTACCTAAAATGAAGATGAATGTTTTCTTTTATTTTCTCTAACCTCAGCTAGGAGTAAAGACACCAAATGTTTAAACCATTATATATTAGAGATTAGTTTAGGGATCTTAAAGTTCAACATTCCTATCTACTTTATCAAATCAATTACAAATGTATATACCCTGAGAATTGTTTTAACTTACTTAATCCCTGGAAAGCTGCAAAGCAATCAGTTAGAAGAATTGTTTAGATAAGTAGAAAAGATCGAGGTGTGAGGTTAGACACAGACATTATCTCATTCATTCATTTATTCATCATCTATTGAATGTAGACTGAGTGCATGCTAAGTATTCAATTCTTTGAGAGATGCTCGAGTATGGGGATAAATCTTATTCCTATTCAGCTAGCACAGTGGAAGCAATGAACTGAAGAAACAATGATCACATTAAACAGAACACAATAGGTGGATAAGACATCTCGGGGGCATTGTTAAGAGAATGAGAAAGAAGCAGCTGAGCCCGATGACAGGAAAGGTGGGTGTTTACGGAATAGCTGCCTCAGGGCTCACCCTAGACAGACTTCAGACCCAGTACGGAGGAGGGAGATGTGGGGGAAGTGAGCATTAGATGGTGGAGAAGAGTGTGGAGGTGAGAAGGAGGCCTCATTCAGATGGGACCGCAGTGTCACTCAGCTTTGGATGTCAGCTCTTGGCCTGGTTTGGCCACACTCTAAAGGGCACAGGGGGTCATTATAATACATCTACTTCCTGAATAGCAGGTGGCAAGGTAGAAGGTTTGGAAAGAGTGGCATGAAAGCCTTGGCACAAGGGAGGGAGGAAGGGAAGACAGCGGTTGACAGGCTGAAAAGGCAACTAGTGGCCTTCAGGCTACACATCTCACTTCCCCTGAGAGACTCAGAAGTCCAAGAGATCGGGATGTCATCCATTTTTGTCTCATTTGTGGTGATGGCCATGCAAAATCCTCCATTAAGAGACTGGACTAGGCCCTCTGCATGAGCAAGACAGTTGTGTAGCTTGATCTGCTTAAGGGGTCCCCTGGCAGTAGGATCAAGAGCCATCCCTGGTGCATAAGCTGGCTTTTTGGAGCCCACTACTTATGAGGGGACACCTCTCACAGCCTTGATGCAGGGGGAGGGGCTTGGACTTGCCTCTGCTGAATGTACCAGGCTCTGCTGACTCCCCATGGAAGGCCTTACCTTCTTGTAGGAGGGAATGGGGGGTGGGTTGGTGGGGGAAAGGGGGGGGGGGGGGGGAGGCAGGAGGAGGGAAGAGAGAGGGATCTGTGGTTGGTATGCAAAATGAATAAAAAAATTTCTTAATTAAAAGAACAAAATAATACAAGGAGCTGGAGAGATGGCTCAGGGGTTAAAAGAAAATGACTCAAACCCTCTGTGAGTTGAATGAAACCTTATTGCTACATTCAGCAGACAATAGCCTTCATGTTCAAGTTTAAAAATGATAATACTTGGAATGCCACAGATGTGACCACCTGTCTCCTCATCCGAAGTTCAGGAACTCAGTCCTTGTCTCTTCCACACAATCATCTCATCAGAAACAATGGCAAGTCCTATGGCTGATACAGTATTCACCCCCCCCCCCATTTCAAATGAGCTACTAGGCACTGCTGAGGCTAGTGGGAATCTTACCCTAGGTTGCAGTTTGGAGAGGCGGTAAATCACATGACTATGCGTGTTTGCCGGTATTTGTTCCAGGTCTGCAGAAGCATTTTCTCTATCACTTTTCCCTGTTCGTGTCCATTAATAAGACAGTCATGTCTGGTAACCTTTGCAGAGGTAACACTGTGCAAACTTTACGAGAACAACTCAGTTCTCACCATTGCACGTTTCCCATGGCAGACACTTGACTCGGCCCCAGTGTGCAGTCCTATTATTTTTTCGTGTTGGTTACAGAAAGCAGGAACTTCCGAAATTGGTCCCGAGTTTGAGGATGACACCTTTTATATGTGAATTCTGCTGCTCCACTCAGTTTGGTTTAAATTTTTGGTTTTGCCCAAATTATATGCCAAGTGTCTTTGTGAGTCTGCCATGGACTACCTGGAAACGGCTGGCAAATGTTTGGCATGAAGAGTTAGTTCTCATTGGAATGTATTGGTTGGAGAGACAGAGAAACTAATTATTACACAACAATCTCACTATACAGGACACCACCTAAGATCTGGATTGTTATCGATGCTTCATGAGTCTAACTTTAAGAACACTTGACCAGACTTGTCTTGGCAGAAGCTTTCACTTTTCCATGTAACCCCACATTACAACCACATGGATGGACATTTTTAAGCGTAAGGGGCTGGAGTTGAAGAGGCAGAGCTGGTGGCTGACATGGCAGAAGGTAGCAGCTCCCCAGGTGGCTCTTCTGTGTAGCCCAGATTAAGCAGTGCTGTCTGATGGAGGTCAAAGGGCAAACGGCCATTTGTTGCTCCATTAGATTTTTCTCTCTACTCTCTGCAGGCATCTTGTAGGTCAGGAACTCTGTTCCCATTTTTAATTGCATCAAACAGGGATGGGAAAGGCTAGATACAGGCAAATCCCTACAGCATTTGGGTTTTTTTTTTTCCTAACTTGGAGGCAAGGAAACTTTGGGGAAGTCTGAAGCCTTCACAGTTCTCCTCACTATATCCAGTACTCTCAGCCTGTTCATTTTTCCCTTCTTCCAAAAGAGCTTTATCAAATAACTTTGTCCTCACCAGGACTTCCTTCTTTCTCCTTTTCTTATTACCCTCTCTCTCTGTCATTGTTAGTTTTAAAATTGGGAGTTAAAAAGGGAAAGAACTCCCCCATGGCTTAGGGAAAAATTTCCTAAGATAAGCTGCCTTATCTAGCTACATAAATTAAGCCATATTTGGTATGTTTCAAATACATATAATAAGGTGATAGATGTAAAATTCTGCTCTATCAGTTCAGAAAGGACTCATGTCTAGAATATGAAACAGGGATGTAGGGATTTACATAAATTACCATATTAATGCACACATTTAAAATTCACAATTTATTAAAAAAAGAATGATAAGAAAATGATTTCAGCTGTAGCAAGCCTTCCGTCTTCAAGCTGCTTACGTATCTGATATGCAATTAGGAAGTGCTGGATCTGAGTTTAGGGGGCACACTAGTTTTTATTATACTCCCTGCTGAAATATGAAATATATCAAAAAGTGTCATGGTTAATCAAGCCTTGTGGAATTCAGGGTAGAAGGTGAAAAGGGTGGTTTAATCAGAGCTGGGGTTATAGATAGAAGAGAGGGTCAAAATATTTATTGTGAAATTTGCAAAGAAAAAAGAAAAGGACTCTCCTGACATTTCGACATAAGCCTTTTGATGAGGGTGTCTTGAAATGACCCTGTCGTATTGGCTTTAGCACCGTGTTTCACTTGAGCAGCAAGGAAATCACTGATTTGAATGGCAAATTGTGGGGCCGTCAACAAAGGTGAGCCTGGGAAGGAATGACAAGGGAAGGAGATACAGAAGTTAAGATGGAGAGGGCCAGGAGGCAGGCTTTGATTCCCGCAGCTGCAAGACACCTTTGTCAGCCTCACAGGGCTCCTCGGTGGAGCTGTTCCAGGCAGTTTCCTACAAACTGGCATTTCCCAAGGGAGCTGAGAGCAATCATTCCTGGTTTTCTTCTACTTCGAGATAAACTACTTAATTTATCCTATTAAAACCTGTTTTTCTACTTGCCATAATTTGCCTTGTGAGTTTTTTTTTAAATACAGTTATTATTTTTTCAATAAATAAGTAGACATTGTATAACAAAGGGTTTTGTCGGCAGCTGCTGACAGCTCCCATCCTGAGGAGATGACCCAGAATGGGAGCTGGCCATGTCAAAAAGGCCAAATATATCATCAAATGGTTGGAATTGTTTAGTCATGTGCTGGAATCGAGTACACTTGTGAACAGGCAAGCTGGATTTGAAATGGAGTTCAATCATGTGGTCCCTGATTCAACCGCCATGCAAACATTATGAAACTCAAAAATCTCTGGACCTGGAAGCTTGGATGAAGGTCCCTGCTTGTCAGCACCCTGCATATTACCACACACAATGTGTCACAATGTGTCCACCCCTGGAAACCTCAGAAATTTTGTGTTTGGAACTTTCTGGGTTTCTGCATATGCATGTCATTCTTTGGCTGGTTCCAATTTGTATCTGTTCAAAATAACAAAGCAATCATAAGTATAGTACTTCTACAAGTTCCAGGATCCATTCTAGTGGCTTATTAAAGCTAAGTCTTGGGAACTCCAAATGTGCAGCTAGACAGTCTGAAGTGAGGACAGCCCAACTGTGACTGACATTTAAAGTGAGTGAGGCCAAATGGGTGGAAAACTGAGTGTGTGCTAACTCTGAGTAGATATATATCGGAATGACTATTAAAAACTTTTCATTACTAACAGTGTGTGGCTGAAAATTACCTTGGAAATCATTCAGACCTTGATATCTCTTGTCCATCTTTCCAGCTACTGTGCTATGGGGGAGGAAAATTGTCTTAACAGTGACTGTGATGTTTGTGAATGAGAAGTAGGTTCTGGACCTCACTGGAGTTTACCTGAGAATGCTTCTGTATAAGACTGAGAATGAAGAGACTATAGTACAGTTGGTCTATAGCTTCTGTTACTTACAACCTGGTTCTTGATTTTGCCTTGAAAATGGATTGTCTCCAAATGGATGGGCTTGTAAAAATATATACTATTGACTCTATCTGAAAGTAGCAGAATCATATATCATACACCATTTGATTTGTGGTGACCAAGTAATCCACTTACAGCTAATGTGCTATTATGCTAGTTTTTCCTTTGAATGGTTTTAATTTATTTTGCTTTTCTGCAGTGAGTTGATAAGGCATGGGGTAGCTTATACAATTGTTAATTAGGATAGTTATCTTAATTAACTGAACAGCAAAGAATAGACCAAATTTACCCCCTTAAATAAAGGAATGAGTGGGCTCCAGAATTCTTCACTTAGGTTAAAAGGTTCAACATTTAGCAAACAGTCTTACGGATTTTAAGTTAGACAGAGCGGGGACCTGGGTTGAAGAAGATTGGGTCTTTTATCCATTCTCTAATGCAGGGGCTGCTCATATGCTGATGGATGGGCAACTAGAACCAAAATGAGAACCAGTGAAATGTTCCAGGCAATATAAAACATATTCCCTGAGGCTAAGAAACAGATTGGATGGAAAATGTTCATGATGGACACAAAGATCATGGAAATATTCAAGTAAGTCACAAGTGAACCTTGAACCATTCTCGGTAAAGTCTCAAATACTGTCTTCTAGACATGATGATCATCAATGATCTCAGAGCTTTGGTTTAAATGACAACCAAAAGGCATCCACAAACCAAGCTGAAGACCCAGAGCTGGAAAATGGGCTTTATCACAATTCTCTCCCTGGTAACTATATGACAGTTATAATTATTGTACTTTGAGATAAATAGGCCCCTGGAATGTAGGCAACACATTTTAAAGAAATTACACTGTAATAAATAGAGACTGGGAGAAATCAGTTAGAAAACACTGGGATTTATCATAAATATTATGACACAAACCTGCACACTAGCAGCTTTCAGAAAGCAAATTTTTGGAATGTAAGTGAAGCAGAATAAATATCAATCACATTTTCATAATATCCTGTAATTCAAGAGTTCAGGTTTCAGTTTAATCTTTAAATGCCCTTATATTGCCTAACTAGGATATAGCTGTGTCTGTTATTAGACTTCCACCAAAATTTAACTGTTAGTCTTCATCTTTGTCTCAATATTTAAGGAATATTAACATTTGCAAAGTACAGTTGAGGTTAGTTAAATATGAAAACACAGAGTCATACAAAATGGGTGTATCTCTTGATTCCCCACTCCTTCTATATTTAGGGTTAGCATATTAACTACTAATCTGTACTGCAAGCCATTTGCTCTTTCCTGGGTCAAATATATGTAAAACTATTCTCTGCAACCAGAATATAAACTCAAGTTTACTTTTGTGATCCAAGTAGGTATTAGGTAAATGAAATTCTTAATTGAGACATCGCTAAGGCTTTAGTATTTGCCTTCTTGACAGTTAATTTCTATGCCAGTGTCCAATTCATTAGAAGTCAGAAGCATGAATGTTAAGTGCAATACATTAAAAAGGGGGGAAAACATCTGTGAGGCAGTCCAGTTGGTAAAGAGCTGATGTGGCTTTTGATTGGACTGTGGGATCCATGAGATTTGCTGGCCAGCCAGACTAGCTTACTTGGTGAACTCCAGGTTAATGAGAGACTCTTTCTCAAAAGAAAAACAACAACAAAAAAAGGTAAATGTCATCTCTACACACATGAGCTGTATGTACGTGTACTCATCTCTCTCTCTCTCTCTCTCTCTCTCTCTCTCTCTCTCTCTCTCTCTCACACACACACACACACACACAAACACACACACACATACACACACACAAACCTAGAGATAAAAAGTTGGCTGACCACATGGAAGCAGTAAAAGATTTTTTTGCCTCAAGCTATGAGGTCTGAACAGATATTTCCCACGGGCATGGTGACATTCCTGGCTTCTTTTAGGTATTGTACTTTTAGTTCATACTAACATATTCCACAAACATACCCCCTTTAAAACAAAATAGTCACTTCAGTAGTACAATCTGTAAGGTAAGGCAGTCCAACTCAGATTTTTCATGATCTACTCGGAAGGGCAGGGTTCTCACTGTGTACGGCGAAGGGATAGTGGAATACACAGTGTCAAATGTGATTTGAACTGAGGCCACTGGTGTGTTTTCTTCAGAGTACACTGATATTATTTCCTCTGTTATTCATCAACTGTGTGTAGAAAATACACCATTCATGTTTCTGTATCCATGCTATACGATGGAGACTTAAACTGGTGAAGATACAGACTTACACTTTTCTCCTTCTGTCATTCATGTATCCATTCACTTAACCAACATTTCTCAAACATCTTGCATATTCTGGGAACTCTATAAATACAGAGAATGTAATTTTGGGTAAGAGAGACAAAGATTCTTGTCCCATGAAACCCTCATGGACCATGGGGATACAGTTAATCAACATGGCAAGCAAGTTCATTATAAATGTTAAGGAAGCTGATTAATTCTATGGGAGAAATAAGAGAGACAGGGTGGGTGTACTACAGAAGGTCACAATATGAAACTGTGTGCGACGAGAGAAAGACCTTCCTGAGGAGACAGCACAGTAAGCATAAGTGAGGTGACAGGGTTCTTACTGCTATTTGGGAAAGAGACTTCTGGGTTGTGGCATAACAGATATAAACGCTTTGAGACAGAGACATGCCTTTTTTATTCTAGGAAGAGCAAAAATAAGAAGTTAGTATGGATAGACAGGCATGCAGATGAGGAGAGTGCCGGTGGCAAGGTTGGAAAAAGCGTGGGTAAAGTGCATGGAGACTTGTGGCTGTGATAAAGACTTTGGATTTGATGTAGGAGAGAGGAGAGGGTGTGAAGACGGGATCAGAGGGATGACCTTAGTTAATTCATGTTTTGAAAGTCTCTCTGCAGTCGCTGTTCTGGAACATTCTGGAGACTGTAGTAGTAGAAGCAAGGAGTCAAGTTAGATTGTTTCATGAACCCAGACAGGAAAAGAGGATGATACGGTCAGGGGGCAGTAGTGTGTTGAGTTGAATTTTTTCTTTACTGAGCCTCTAAAAATGATGGACAAGTTATACTCCCAATACCTGTAAATGTAGCTTAATTTAGAAATAGTCTTTAATTTAATTTAGAAATAGAATGATCAAATTAACATGATGCCATTAGGGTGGGCCCCAATCCAATATGACTATGACCTTGGGAAAAGCAGATTGATAGAGAGAGAGAGAGAGAGAGCACTCACAACTCCTGAGAGGAGAAAAACCAGAATGATTTAACTCGGTTCTCAGTACACAGTTGTTTGGCCCTGTATGCCTGGATAGAACATCACGGAGTCAGGAGCTTGGGGTAGAGGAGAGCAGTTCACTCAAATCTAACCAGGAGGCATAAAATGAGACAGGAAGCAGCAAAAGACAAGATAACTCCAAGTACCAGTTCCCAGTGACCCAGTTCTTGGAGCAAGGTCTCACCTCTTCACATTTCCACAACCTCTCCAAACAGAGCCACCCATTTGACAACCAAGAATTCACATAAACATGATGTGGGATGTCCTTCTGAACGCAGTGAATATGCGTTGCTTTTATTGGTTGATGAATAAAGCTGCTTTGGCCTATAACAAGACAGGATATAGCTGGGTGGGAAAGCCAAGCTGAATACAGGGAGAAAGAAGGGCGGAGCTGAGGAGACAGCATCCAGCTGCCCAAGGAGCAAGATGCCAGCAGAATGGTAACACCACAGCCATGTGGCAATACATAGATTAATAAAAATGGGTTAATTTAAGTTGTAAGAGCTAGTTAGTAATAAGCCTGAGCCACCGGCCAAATATTTATAATTAATATTAAGTCTCTGAATGGCTATTTGGGAACTGGGAGGCGGGAGAGAAATTTCTGATTACAAATGGCACCCAAGAAACATATAAAAGATATATAACACATTTATTTTTCTGTTTAAACCACTCAGGTTGCGGCCCTCTGTTACAGCAGCCCTAGCAAGCTAGTAGAATGGTGGGAAGTATGAAGGTTATGAAAATCCTGTTGGCTGTCATTACTTATGGCTTTGAGATGGTGGCCAGTAGCTCTGAGTCATCTGTTGCCCACCATTGTAGCCGACAGTGAGTAGGAGCACATTCTGTTTTCTTATTTCAGCTCTCATAGTATAAATATGAACACTTTCCACATTATATTTGTTGCCATAATTATTACTTTTCTGTGTGATTTTTGTGTGTGTGTTTGTTTGTGTGACTTTACTATCTAAAGTGGTTCTCAGGCATATTGCTAAAATACTGCCTGGGGTTTCTGAATACCACAAGGCTGTGATGTGTCTTACAGAGAAAATGTGTGTGTTAGATAAGGTTCTTCCAGGCATGAGTCATAGACAGCACATTGGTCATGAATTTAATGTCAGTATAACAACAATATATATGTTAAGTAAAATGCCTTTTTGGTAGAAACACACACAAGGTAATGTTTGTAGTCATTTGGCAAAGTACTATAATTGTGGAATTAACGATTCCACCATGCTAGTACTGTTATGAGACAAATCAGTGATAATTTGTTAATTCAACATTCATAGTAACCTTGTACGGAATAATTATGAGCAAAGAGAAAATACTGCATTTCAAAATTCCACCTAAGTTATAATAACATGCAATCTTTTGAAGGGCTGGATCTGAGAAAATGAGAAATTAAGATGAAACTCCCAAGTTTTAGCAGGTGTTAATTAACATACAAAACACAATGGAGGAAAAGGTTATTTGGATTTTGTTGCTGTTTGATCTGAAAAAGGCCATGAAATGAGGTGGCAGCCATTTATCTTCTAAGTACAGCTTGAGTTTAAGTTGGGTTATACGCACAAGGAAAATGTTTACAGATGTGTCAGATCAACAAGAAAAACGGTAGCCATCATTGCCACTGTTCATGGAGAAAGAATAAGCAGCTTTAGGTCCAATGTGGGGCTGTGGTGAAAGTTAAAGGTCAGACATCTTGCCTCAGTCCTGCCCCCATCCCTTCTAGGCTGTGGCAGAAATGATTTAAAAGTTGAAAAGAGCATTCAAGAAGATTGAGTAATTCTGAAGAAAATCATAGCAGCTGCTCACTGGATCTTAGTTGTTATTATATGTTAAAATATTTTTATATTAATGTATGATCACTTTAAGATTGATTGCTAGATATGTTTGGAAGGTGAAGGAAAAGAGAAAACTGCAGAGGAAGAAGATGTTTGAAGGTGACATTCTGTTCTGGTTCTAGTCCATCTGCAGGGTACCCGAATGTCACAGAAAGAATTATTTAAAACTGGTGGGAGGATGGTGTCAGACTTTTATCCCCAGTCTGGTGCTGAAAAATCAATCTGCTCTCCAGATTTCCTGCCTGAAAAAGAGCCCTTTATATTTATAGTTCTTCACTGTGTCATAAAATGAGGAATGTAAATAAATAAGAGGAGGGTGGGAGTTGCAAGCCAAAGACATTCTCTAAGAAGAAATACCGCAGCCTGTGGTCCATGTCACACTTTGAACAGAAAGATGTAAAGTCACAGATGCGATAGATTTCTAAGTCAAATTAAAATGCACAGTGATGTATGTAGGTGCTGTGAGTCACAGCGCTAGACTTCCATAAGAATCTGGGGAGCTCATCTACAGTCTATGTTTTTGGGGACAAGACTCACCTGAGACCCAGGCAATGCTCTGGACGCAAGTCTTCTGAAAAACTCTCCCAAGGGTGATGAGCGGTTTTAATGGGGACCTTATTTTCCTGTAACTATTTAATCTACTGGAGACATCTTTACTTAACACATCACTTTTTAATTTCTTATTTTTTATATCTTATTATTATCTTTATATCTTATTATTATTTCTTAACTAAGATTTCAGTGAAAGAATCGAAGTAGAATACTTTCTTTAAAAACTGGTCGCCTCAGTACCCCTAATACAAGTGCCACTGTATTGTTGCTTTTGCCTCTACAACTTAGCAAACTGCAGGTTTGAGCAAATTTGTCTCTAGTTTGACTGTATTATACACATTTTCACCAACAAATCTTTGCTCTTGCGGTGTGACTGAACAGCCATCTCCTTCTGTTGAATTCTACTTCCCCGACGCCAATGAATCATTAGCACACAAGCCCTTCCTCCTGGTCTCGAGGGTGAATTTGAACAAATATCCTCTCCTGATTCTATTTTTTTCTGTTTTATTAACTTTGTTGTGTCCATCCTCTGTGTTTAGTTTGTGATGTCATTTTTGAAACTTTATCAACACTAGGCAATTTTATATTTGCTCTCAGAGTGAACTTTGCTTTGTGTTAATTCGACAGAACTGGGCAATCCGGCAAAACTAAAGAGAACGCCTTAATAAATCATCAATAAAAATTTACCAGAAAATTTAAAGTCACAATTACAATGTTGGGCAGTAGAATGGTGGTTTTTTTTTTTTTTAAGAGCCAATATACGGGGAGATAAGTATTAGCTCTGTAAGCTAAGATGAGTTTTGGAGACTGAGGGCAGGAACGGCTGCACAGCAAAATGAGTGCATATAATGAGCTGAACTGTTCACTGCAGAATAATTAAGGTGGTAAACTTTGGGCATATGCATTTTGCCACAATTTACATGTTAGAAAAATATAAGAAAACATATTGCATCATACTGTATTCAGTACTGGGGAAAATCAACAAACTCACTACCTGATACATGAGGCAAAATGTACTCAGATGACAACAGTCTTGTAGATGACTTGTGTATTCTGTGTAAAGTGCAAATGTAACAGCTGCAGAGATGGGGGTGAGGGTAACACTGCCCACTGTGAGCAGAGATGGGGTAGGAAGAGGGCGAAGATGTATTGTAAAGCTGTGGAGAAGAGTTAGCATTTGGGCTTGGCGTGGAAGGTACTTAAAATCTCAGACTGTCACAAGAGAAGATATTCTAGGCAGAGGAGCAGATGTAGTAGAAGGATCAAACTTTGGTAAACTGAGGAAAGATTTGTCTGCAGGAAGCACAGAATACACGGAGAAGAGCTTTGGAGATGATGCCAATGGGCGACCTTGGATTTCATTGCAAACCAATGGTCCTGGTGAGAAATGGACTTCAGAGTCACTTGTGGAAATTTGGAGACAGCTATGCTCACATGTCTCATGGGAGATCCAGAGTGGAGCCTGGGTTGATACTTGTCAAAGCTTGGTAGTGATTTACTTGTACTTCCATAATCATTACCACAGGGCATGAGAAATTACTGAAAGTATTTTAAAAGAAGATAGATGGAGACAAGATAGAAATTCCTTAAATGATAGTTTGAATTAAGTCAATGACAATAGAGAAAAAGGAGAGGAATGTATGTGAGAGGTATTCAGAAAATCAGAATAAATGAGCCTTGTGCTGTGATAATCAAAAGACCAAGATGTTAGACCTGAGTCATATATCTGGGTTATGGCAGATCCACTAAGATAACATATGTTGGCACAGGCATGTCTGGGCTTCAGCTATCAGGATAGATACTCAGTAACTGCTGGCTGAATGAATACTGAAAAAATTTAAGTTCACAATAAATGACTAGTTATGTAACTGTGGGTGTAAGAAAAATGAGTAAATAGTAGTGGTTTTCCAGAATGGACTTTCAGTTTTGGAGAAATCTAGCTATCTGGAGACAGATGGAACAAGGGGCTATAGAAAAATACATGCAAATCCAAAAGAGGCATGAAAGAAAAATGCTGAAAGTTTGGACTGTTTGGGTGAGGTTCCGGAAAGAGTGGCTTCAGCTTTTCTCTAGAATACAGAGAAATGATGTTACAGCAGCATCATGAGGGGGCATGTCTGAAAGCCAAGCTGGGAAAGTTCCAACTCAGGAGGCAATGGTGAGCCATAGCTTTTGGACAAGGGTCTTCCAGAAACTTCAAGATCGTGTGCTTTGGAAGAACCTACAAGCAGCCAAGGGGTAGGATGGATCGAGAAAGAAGAATCTGAAGAGCAAGAAAATCTGAAGATTCCAACGAGTGTAGGGGCAAAATACAACAATAAGAAACTAGGCGAGGATGGCCAAAGAAGGAAGAGAAAGGCAGGAGGTGTGTCAAAGAATTCCCATGTTTAATAAAAGAATATGCATGAGCTGGCCCAGATCCAGATAGTGAAAGTCAGAGCTGGCTTTATGGTCAACCCTGAATGATGTATTCTATTCCATCAAGCAGCAATTATGTCTCAGGTGAAGATAAATGACTTCAAGATACTAGAAGAGGATCCAGGTGGGATAAATATTTTGAGTACCTAGAAATGCAATAGCAGTTTACAAACCAAGGGCAGACGTCTAAGTTTGGGAGCCATTTGATCTAAGTGATAAATGAATCTAGGGGAGTGAATTAAATGACTAAGGATGGGACACAGGAAAATGTTACTGGTGCCTGGGAGAAGTAGGAAGAGGGGTCAGAGAGAGAAGAGTAATTTGGAAAATGTGTTTTTCAGAAAACAGGAAATAGAGCCTCAGAAGGATGGGGGGCACTAGAGTTGGCTAGAGAATTTGAGGTGGAGGCAGACTGAGATAACGATGGGTTTGTTGGCACACGAAGAAGGATAAGCTTTAGTGTGGTGAAGTCCAACTGACTGCTCAGAGAGGCAGATGTCAATCATTCCTGTACCATCTCGATAGAAGAGTCAGCAATGTTGACTGTGCGGCTCCTGGTGTCACTGGTATTTCTTTTTAACGAGCCCAGTGTAACACGGTATGTTCTCAGTGGTGAAATAACGCATATTGAAACAATCGGGCCAGACGAAGTATGTACAAACAGCATCAGAACTTGAGTGTGAACACTTTCTACAACCTCCACAGGTCTCAGCATTTCTAGCAATATTGAAATCGCTGTTTTGCAGGCAATATATGAATTACAGCTGTGAATGGCAGCTAGCCAGATAGCATACAACTGATAACTGAATGGTCCTCGATTCTGTTTTTATCAGAAACTAAAGCTACATACAGATGTGTCTGTCTCTGGACTTTCTAGCCTATTCCATTTGTGACAGACTTGCTGGTATTTAATTGGGCCTACCTTGGAGTTATGGGTTAACTTGCGAGTTTCCTTTTTACAGTAGTCAGTGCACTATAGAGGGGTTATACAAGCCTTCTACGTCTCTCAGTGGAAGGTAACTGCTTTTCATATAGGTCCTAAAGTTGACTTTTGACAATTTGTATCTCTCTCTTTTGAGTTTCTGTTATCAATGGTATAACTTCATGCATAGGAAGTGTGTACATGTGTGTGTGCCTATATGTATGTGTATATAAATGTGTGTGTACATGCATATGTGTGTATGTATACATTTACATGGATATGGGTGAGTATATGTATATATGTATATCTGTATTTGTAGATGTATGTGTATGTATATGTATGTGTACATGTATATGTGTATACATGTTATATATATATGTGTGTATGCATGTGTGTGTGAAGGTGTATGTGACAGATGTAGATGCCTTCCCAGAACAACACTAATCATATTCAAGAAACAACCTAGAGCAAATTCAAGTTTCTAACTACATCAGATTCCTGTACACATATAAAATCAGTGGGTAATACTAGTATAGAAAATAAAAAAAAAAAACAAATCTTGTTTGTTTTGCAATATAGTGCTTATCTGATGCTTCTTATAGGAGATGTATTGTGACTATTTAGCATTTAAATGTGGTATTTGCTCAGCCATCCCTGGATACTAGGAGCTCCATTCTGGAACTTTCCACAAAATTCCTGTTCTTTTTAGCCCTGGGCTGGAATTCATGACCGTGCTCTTACTATTCTGCGAAGCTAGGAAAAGGAGCTCACAACAGAAAGTCCCCTACTGCAGATCACACTCATTATGGATACAAGTATTTTCACAGAGTCTGATAGAGCTATGAGTCACAAAGTGTCCAGGTGTGATGCTGCTTTTGTCCTAAGTCCTTTCAAATGCTCTAGTTTGAGTAATCTATTTAACAAAACTACTAGAGAAGGAATAAGCAAAGACTTCTTCCAAATGTCCAGAGAGAAATGTTTCAGGCTCTGTGGGCCACATGGGTCCTGCTGCAGCTACTTACCTTGGTTTTTGTGGTGTGAATGTACCACAAAGAATTAACAAATGAGCCTGTCTGTGTCCCAATAAAGCGTTATTCAAAGAACAAGTTGTGGGCCGAGGCCCACCAGCCTTAGTTTCTAGATCCCTACATTAGATCAATAAACTTCCAAATCATTATTTACATTTTAGCAACACCCTCAGTTCTATAGAAGGAAGACTCATGGGGTGGAAAGCCCTGAAATGAACAAAAATGAAGAAAAGTCACTAAAATGACTTCCTGCCAATCTTCTGACAATGGTTGTGAACATGACCAACTTTTCTTTGACTCAGGGCACAAGTGGGACTGTAGTTCATAATAAACATACATAGGACATTGCCCCATAACCACTGCTGTGGGAGGAATAGGTTGTCAAATGGAAAACTATCACCATTTATAATGGCAGTAACTTACCAATCTTGAACAGCGTTGAAGGATTCTTCATTTGTGATGTCATACATTAAAATGAAGCCCATGGCCCCTCGATAATAGGCTGTGGTGATGGTCCTGTATCTTTCCTGGCCTGCTGTGTCCTAAGAAACAAAACAGTGACACCATCTCACAAAAGAGGCAAAAGACTTTGGGGGAGCGATTAATTATTTCCAGAGAAGTCACAACCTTATCTAAAACTGTGTGTGTATAACGCACAGCTGATTTTCTTTTAGTTTTGTTTTTCCTATTGATACTCACAAGTCAGCTCTGCAGTACTCTGAGAAGTTCCTCCCTCCTACCCTCTTTCCTTCCTTCCCTCCCTCTCTCTCTTCTTTCCTTTTTTACTTCCTTCTTTTTTCTGTGAATGAAGATCAAAGTTTACTCCCCACCAACCAGCATAAATCTATAGAAAGGAAAAGATTACACCCATCTGAAATTGGTGGCTCTTGACATACTTTAAAGCTAGAGGGATACCTCAGCTACAACACTATGCCTTTATAAATTGTTTGTCCATGAATCCCAGCTGGTGTGGGAACAAAAGGAACATGTTCCTACTTTTAAGGAGGTTACAGTTCAGTGTCAGCTTAATCAATTGTGAGATGACAATAAAACACCTTCTTTCACGTCTGAGTTGGATGAGCAAATGTGAGCTTAAGTTCTTGCCCCTCTATTTTATGGCTAGGGGTCATAGACAAGTATCTAATCCTTTGTAAACTGAACCCTGTAAAGCTAAGCAAGTGCACTGGGGATCCAGAGCTCATACAGCACAGGAAAAAATGGGCTAATAAATGACAAGGGCAAGGTTTCATTCCTAAGACGCCAGGGCTAACTTAAGATCGTAGATAGATGTCAACTTACAAATGGAGGAAGTAATGTCTGCACAAGTCATGGCATGTGGCAGTGAAATCAGGATTCTGAGACCAGCAAGTCTGCCACCCATCACAAACACTGTACGGGAAGAACTGGTTCCTCAGTTCACCCTATGGCTCCTCCTCTGTTCTTTCAGGATTGGAAGCATCATTTCTAATTGGTTTTCCCCTTCCCCACCCTTTTGGAGACTGTGCTTAGCTGCTTCTCTTTTCATAAACTCTTTAGGAACTTGGCATTTTGAACAACAATTACCTTCTTTCTAACTTAATGTGGACCCTCTTCCTCACTTATCCCTAAGATGCCTCTTATAAACAGAGTGTACCCCATATCCCTCTAAGACCTAGTAGGCCTTGGAAAGAGAGCTCACTTGTTGGGTGATGCAAAAACAGTTTCCCATACCATCAAAATGACATTGAGATCTCATGGAGCCCATGTTGGATTTTGAATTCCACCCATAGACATCTTCCTAGTTGGATCCTAACATCCAGCAATGCAGCAGAGAGGAACATAAGATTGTGCACAGCTCTTTAGTAGTTTGTGTGGCATGTTCTTCTGCAACTCCAGGTTCAAAGGAGAGTGATTAGAGGAGGCTGGGCTCAGTCAATGAGACTAAGTGGCACTAGAACTAATTTAGCCAAGAGTGTGACTTCACAAAGCCAACGAGAACACGTGCTTCTCTGGAGAAGGCAGGACTGGCCTGATTAAAGCTCTGATTAGAGAAAATAAGGATTCAAGTTGGGATGAAACAGATCAGAGTGTTCAAATGCACAGCAATTAAGGAAAGCTTGTGAGGAAGCTTTTAGAACCCTTTTAGAAAACAACAGAAAAGGAAAGTATAATAGAAAGCATGTTTGTATTGGGCCAGAGAAAACAACGATTAATATCTTTAATAGGTAAAGTAGTATTAAAATCATTAGGAAAAATGTATATTCCAATTGTAAATGACTAATTAGTGAGAAGTCATATTCTAACCATAATAATAGAAATAAAAGCTCCCCAGTTACATTCTAACATAATGAGGATTTCTTGGCAATTATTTGAATATTTTCTTGTGCTTTGCTTAATGTTTTATAAATATTATGAAAATGTAGGTGCCTAGGATATCAATTGCATATAATTGGAACAAATACAGAAACTGACTGGCAGAAAGAAGCTAATGTTGAGCCTTTTCATGTGTTCTCAGAAAATCATGAACTTCATTTAGTCAACAGTATATATAACCATAAAACCAAGAAGACACGCAAAAAATGCCAGAGCCAAAGTCCCGATGAACGTGTTCAAAAGAGCAAGGGATAGTCAAAGACATGGTAAGATATTTTGTCTCTCTGGGGGGCAGAATCCCTTTTTACCAGTCAGATTAGATTATTTAAAACCTTCCCCATCTTCTTCCTGACTTCATACTGTTCAGAACATATGCATGGATGCAGCATACCCCTCCCACTGTCAAGCAGCTTCAAACAGCTTTCTTTTCTTTTTTTGGTGCAGGCTGACGATGCCATGCCGGCTCTCTTCTCTCACAACACACAGCTTTCCTCTCATTTTGTCATAGAGGAAAATTGAAAACACACTGGAGACAGCTAGAAAGGTGACCCAGACCCCTGTCAAGTGGGTTTTCAACGCAGCCTGCTGATAAATGTGTTGAAAAACTGTGGCTTTTTCTTTCTGACCTTTCCTGGTGATAGTGTCCCCTTCTCACAGGATGTTAATTTTATTGTGATGGTAAAGACACTATAATACATCAGTTTCACATTGTGGCAATTTTTAATTGTTGAGAGAGCAAAAAAAAAAATCATGATTTCATTATACTGTAATTGAAATGTTACAGGAAGCTGCTGGAAACCACAGGGTTGAGTAACCATTACATATCAAAATTTGGAGGAGGGAAAGA
>CABHPR010119998.1:0-23614 GCA_902168415.1 Peromyscus melanophrys
CTGTCTCTAATGCAAACCGCAAATTTTCAATCAATCAATCAGCACGGAGGTATTGATCGCCTACTATGTGCAAGAAAGATTCACGAGGAGTGGTGGATATGAAGGATGGCTTAGCCTCTCAGAAGCTTTCTTGTGGTTAAGGGGTGACAGGTGTGGCTTCCCTAAAGGTGGCACATTCTCAGATAGTCCAGAGGCCTTAGCAAATGCAGGTCTAGATTCAGAGAGGCCGAGGCGCCTGCAAGTCTGTTGTCCACAGGCAGGGGAAGGGCCGTGCTGCTTGCCAGGGGAAGACTCAGCCTGCCCCAGGCACTCAACCAAGCTTGGGCGCTCACAGCTGTGTGACCTTCACGATTTGCATCACCTGGGGAAGTGGTCTTGGGGTAGGCTGTGTGCTTCATGGCTCTGATAAGGGTACTGCCATCATGGATGACAGGTGCCTGGCACCCTCTATGGTTGTGTAGTTGTGTAGGACACAACCTACCAGAACACACATGGAGTTCCAGGAACAGGTTGGATGAGACCATAGATCTCAGCCTTGGTGGAGCCTGCCCTTGGGCAATTCTAACATGAGCATCCTAGAATGGGACCCGGGCATTTACACCATCTATTAACGTTCCCCAGAGATGAAATGATTAAGATCCATCCTGAGTTACTCTTTCATGACTCTGACCTTCTGTCTGCCCACAGACCCTCTAGGTTGTTAAAGTCTGGGCGTCTGGAGACAGGAAAGATAAATGCAGAGGGAAGGGTTTCCTTCAGGAAGTTAAGTTTTAACGGAAACCCCCAGAGGGAGGACCCATTCCAGTAGTCAGGTAGAGCTAGTTAGAGTGAGGTACAGAGGAAGGAAGCGTTCCTGAGGCTTTTGCTCATGTGATGTGTTCCTGTCTGGGCAGGCGCTGGAGGAGGAGGTGTGAAGGGATGAATGAACGACCATCTGTAGGAGTAACTGTGTGTAAAGGCAGGAAGTGAAGACAAGGGAGGGCTCTGCTGCAGACTGGGGAGTTGACGAAGAGTCAACAACGTTGAGAAAAGCAGAATGAGAAGGAGGCTCCCGTCCTGGATGCTTTATAGCAGGAGGTTTATGGAGTTGTGTGAACTAGCTCAGATGGGTCCCAGGAATGGCGGTGAAGGTCAGGGTGGGAAGAGCATGCCAGGATGGTGTCTGTTCTGTGTCTTTCCTAGGGATGAACTACCTCCAGGATGCTATGGTTCCAGCTGTCTAGAAGTAGCTGCTTGAGCTTGGAGCTTGCTGGTTTGGGATCAGATGGTCCTGATGATGCGGCACATGGTGCAAACTTAAGCGCACAGGTGGTTCTTTAAGTTTAAAAGGTGCTTCCTAGTTCAACTTTCCTGTCAATTTGGCTTTCCACTCAAAGACTTCCATTCTCATTGTCCACATGACTTTAGGTCTTGGCCTGTAGAATGTGGCTGTGAGTCCTAGAGAGGTCACTGGAGGCTGGGGACAGCATCCATCCTTCCGCCACTCTCTCTATAGGCCTTATAATTAAACTGGATCCTGCTGGCTTCTGGCGAAGGTGGCCTTCCAAATCCATCCAAGGCATGTGATTGATGGCACCGCTGAGTCCTCAGGAGAAGCAGCCCTCCCTGGCTTTTGTATTAAGCTGGGTTATCTCCCACAGTATTGATTTCTTGTTTGGAGGTTGACATTTCTCTTCTCCGTTTCTGAGCCATTTCTATAAAAATGAAAGAGGAGGTGAGGGATGATGGCGCCTGCGCTGACAAGCCTTGCTGACTCGCAGTATTAGTTGCTGTTTTCCATTACGTCTTTCTGGGTTTGTCAGCTCTCTCTCTTCTAGACGGAGATACATTTAAACTGTGGTGTGAAAAGGTCCCACGCGTCAACTGTCAGAGCACGCCACTGGGTGTAGTCCCTGGGCTTAATCTTCTCGTTGTTAGTACCTGAGTCCCTTTTGAAGGGCAAGAGGACTTGATAGACTCCAGACACCTCTCAAATGTGCCTCATTTTGGTTCCATAGACAGCTCAGCCACCACACTGCTGAGGGTTGGGAGCAGGCTTGGGTCTGTGCCCAAGTAGCTAAGTCCCATTTCTTCCTCTCATTTCCACACCTCTTCTTGCACTCAGGGCCTCCACTAATATTGAGGATCCCCCCCCTCGAAAGTGCAATCTGTCTTCAAGGGCATTCTAAAGAGTGGATATCACCGGGCAGTGGTGGCGCATGCCTTTAATCCCAGCACTCGGGAGGCAGAGTCAGGTGGATCTCTGTGAGTTCGAGGCCAGCCTGGTCTACAGAGTGAAATCCAGGAAAGGCACCAAAGCTACACAGAGAAACCCTGTCTCGAAGGAAAAAGAAAAAAGAGTGGCTGTCACAGACTCCTCAGTAGAGAAAGCAAGAACGCAGCATTACTACCCTCTCGCTGTGCTTTCAGCCAGTGCCTGCCCTGCTCACAGGGCTTATGGACCAATGCAGGTGACTGTACCACATCTAATAAGCTGGAATCACCCATCAGTTGTCACTCATAACTCATTTAGATGTGTGTAAAATAGATCAACAGACTAGGAGGCAGTGGCCGCTGACAGCCCACCCTGCTAGTCATTCTCATCTTGTGTGGCCACCATAGAGCTTTCATATGAGTTCAAGGCCACCAAGAAGTGAAACTCCATTTCCCAGCAGTCTGTGCCTGCCATACTACACCATTGTCAAAGGGATATGAATGGAGGTTCCTTAGTAGCTTCCCAGAACATTTCTTCATCATTCTTCTCTGAGTCCAGCTGATTAAAATAAAATGTCACCATCTCAGACCATGGGGATGTGGCAAGGAGACTTAGTGGTAGTCTGCAAACAGCTATCTGTGAGCCCAGCACAGAGAACCGACTCTCATTTGATTAATGTGTTTGGGTTTATTTGCTGGTGCTCACAGTATGGCCTTGTTTCTTCCACATTGTACTCCACATTGTACATGGTGGAGTAAAGCACTTGGGAAACTTCAGGCATCAGCAGGTGAAGTGGACAGTGGGTCTGATGGTTGTTCCTTCCTGGACTTTCGGTGGATCCATCCTAACTGCTTGATGGTAGTAGTTTTCACAGGGCGTTACCACCAACCCTGTTCTGCACCAGGAAATCAGAAGCAGAGTTTCCTTAGCTCTCCTGTCATCCTCTGGCTTGAGAGTGGCCATCCACCTCCGGTCCTCAGCCTGAATGCCTTGCGGTGATGGTAGGTGCCAAAGAGCTCGGCAAGCTGTAACATGCCATGTGTGTGGACGGTATTGCTGCCGTCAGTGACTCTTGTCTGGAGAGAGGTGGTGGCAGTTGGTGCCTCACTCCATGAGGTGAGACTTCTTTTGTGTCCCAGGCATGCTGCATGGGGTGTGAGAATAAGTGTGTGTGAGAGAGAGCAAGTGAGCACAAGGATGTGTGTGTGTGTGTGTGTGTGTGTGTGTGTGTGTGTGTGTGTGTGTTTACCTGTAGATGCCCTGCCATGGCTGCTTCCACAGCTGTCATTTCCATTGAAGAGAAGCCAGCACGTTGACTCGACCACCCTTTCTGCAGCCCGGCGCCTGCACAGGCAGTGGCAGAGCACATACCGTCTGGTGCTGGAGGATAACTTGTAGGCTCTCTGGCAGGGCCTAGGTTCACGACTTGAAGTAGGTAGCCCACACCAGGCTCCCCGGTGAGGTAGGAGTGGCCCCAGGAGATGGGCTCTGCATTCTGCTTGTCCCTTCAGTGTGAGGGAGATGAGTAGATCCATGGAGTTAGGTAGTGAAATCGCATGACCTGGGGTCAGCCTCCTGTTGTCAGATTGCGGACACTTTCTCTGCCACAGGCTCTCTCTTTCCCTGGAGGTGCAGAGCGAAAGGAAGAGATGGGGGGAAAAAGACGCCTTCAAGAATCTTCTGGGACAGAGGGACTGGTGAATGGAAACGAGGCACAAGTGGCTATGTTCAGAGCTCTGATGTGAAATACTGGGAGGTGTGAGAAAACTCCCTTCTTGGTGCCTCAGTTTCTTTACCTGAAAAAGTGGAACATTAGTACTCCCACCCCCATCCGGCATTTCAAGGATTCCACGACTAAACAGGTTTCATTTTGGCAGAGTCAGCAAGGGGCAGTTGCTACTAACAGTCCAGCTGAAGTTCTGCTCTTAACCCAACATGGGACACTGGGAAAGGAAGTCTCCTCTCTTTAGATCGCAGGCTAGAATCGGGCTATAGAAGCTACCATCTCTCTGGGCCATCGTGGTTTAGTGGACAGTCATTTCTGGTGAGCCCAGGCACAGAGAGGAGTCATCAGGAGCAGGGAGGAGACATGGGGCTTGTGTCATGTCATGGTCTGGAAAGCAAGGGTTTTGGAACACCTGCTCTTTCCCCCGTCCCCATTTCCCTCACCTCTGCTTCCTGACCCCAAGACCTCACAGCAGTGGTGCTTGCTTGAGCAGTCATCACAGAATCACTGTGTCCATTCCCATCTCTGCCGGAAAGCTCACAAAAGTCCTCATGGTAATGTGTCTTTTGACAAAACTAACCAGGGAGCAGATATATGTGAACTGCTAGCTCGTCATGTTTAGTTGTGATTTCTCCGATTATTAGTGAGTTTGGATATCTTTTCATGGGAGTCGGCCATTCTCTACTTTGGCCAACATCTGCCCTTTTCTAGTAGATCTGTGAGAGTTCTGGATCCCTTTGACATCCTATCAGGAGACCTGCGGAGCTGTTTCCAGGTCTTGGCTCCACATGGGTGTGTTTGAGGGTAGTATAGCTTGTCACAGGTTGCCTCTGCAGGCCACTTAGCTTTGCATACTTTCTTAAAGGAATCATTCCTAGATGATGCCATACTGGTGTACCGCAAAAGCTCCCCAAGTTCCTTGGAGTTTTGCCACTTTACATTCAGGTCTTTAACACATGGGGAATTCCCTTTTCTATGTGATTGAGGCAGAAGTTTAATCTTGTTTTCTTGTGTACAAATAGTCACCTGTCTCAGTAGCTCTCTGATACTGTCTATGATAAAATGGAAATCCAAATGGGGAGGGGGATTTGCCCCAGGTCACTCAGGAGGACTTGGTGGTAGGATACAGTTTTTAAACTCTCAGTCCACTGTCCTTGCACAGCCACACTCAGTGTACCATGAAATCCTGCATGAACTGCTTCCTGCTAGTCTCAGGAAGAAATGTGCAGATCTGCCCTTAATCATGTTGAACACTGGATTCTGCCCTTTTCTCCCATCACAGCCAAGTGTTTGCTTAATGCAAGGTCAGGAACCAGGAAGAACTGGCCAAAAGGATCAAAACAGTCTAATACGTCGACTCCTGAATAACCAGTTCTTTCTAATGTAGCTCTTTGTCTCAGCTCGACAAGTAGGATAGGTTGTTGGTGTTAGGATCCACCATCCATTCAACAAACATTCTCTGATGATCTGTGATGGGTGAGCTGCTGGAGACCACCAGGAAAGGAAAGTGCTTCCTGGTGTCTAGGAACTGGAATTCGAGGGGAGAAACTGAGTCATTGGTACCTACATGGCTGTTATTAACCACTGTACTGGGAGCAGAGAGAGATGAGATCTAGATGAAACCCTAGAAGGCTTCTTGGAAGAGGCAACACTTGAGAGCTACCTTTAAGGATGAGGAAGAGTGACCTGTGTGCCAAGGGTAATGAGGTTCTGTCATAAGTGCTGTAACAAAAGACAGACATCTAAAGCACATGGTCACAGATCTTAGCAGAAGGTGATAAGGCAGCAGAGTTGACATTTGTTCTTTCTTGTTTTTCTTTTCTTTTTTTTTTTTGGACCGGGTCTGATTTTGCTCAGGCTAACTGGCCTCTGGCTCACTATGTTGCTGAGAATGACCTTGGACTTCTCACCCTCTGGAGTCCACCTCTAAGTGCTGGGATTGCAGTCATGTACCACCATGCTGGACTTACTCAAGGAGTTCAAGGCCCCTGCTTCCTGTACAAAGCTGGCCTGTCTTAGGGTGACCACAGCTGAGCACAGCACCCCAAATTGACCCACTCACCGTGGGTTACGCCATTCTGATCAAGGGATTCTATTTTGTAATTTCCTCTTGTCTCAAGTAGGCGTCAACTTTTTATCAAGGAGTCTGGCTTTCATCTGATTTCAAGATCACAGACTGACGTTGCAATTCTTGTCATCCTTTGCTGCCAAATGCTACTGTTAGGAGCTTTTCTCATGCAGCCAGAATAACATATGAGACCCCAGCCTGGAGGTGCAGCCCACTGGACACAAACAGAAATAGCCTGGCTCTCACTATTGTCAAAGAAATTATCCCCTGGAGGGGATTTTTAATTTGGGGGTTTGCTACAAAACGGGAAGCTGACCACCACTGCATTGCAACTCAAATGCTTTCTTAGTAATCAATTACTAAAATGAGACATGCTGGGTATTTTAGCAAGTCTTTCATGGCTCTTTCCTTTAATGGGTCAAGTAAGTCCAAGTTTCCTCCATTATTAGGAAAAGCCAGGGGCAACTAAGATGTTGAGTTTGATGATGGGGGAAGGGAAGATGGGGGAAGCTCTCACATCAGTTAAAGAAAAGCATGAAAGGCGGTGGAGGGAGCCTAAATTAGAGGCAGCCACATCAGCTGGGCAGCTAGTGGCATGCTAGAAGTTGGTTGCAAAGAATAAATAATTCAGCCCAGGAGTAAGCTGCACGGTGAATGTCACGAAGTTTAATTGGCATCCATTAAATACTGCCATGTAGCATCTATACTATTTTGGTACATTTGGAGCAACTTGAGGCAAAAAAGGGAAGAGAGGCCGAAGCAAAGTTGAATGTGGAGACCTTGGCATCAGGATTTCATGAACTCGCTCCTCCTCTGGCACAGCAGGGAGGTGGAGGGGTGGCCTCAGAGCACTGATGGCCCGGAAACTGAGTTCTGTGTTACCTCTACTGAAAGGCTCCTGTGTGCTGTTTAAACTTGACATGTCATCATCCAACAGCAGCAAACAGATGACACTAGCCTGCTGTCCACTCTTCTTTGTGTGACCGCAGAAGATGACGCTGACGTGAGAAAGAGGCTGGCAAGCAGGGCAAATGGTCAGAGCTGGAGGGCGGCACCTGGTGACCTTGGGAGGCAGTGGGTAGCATTGGGACCACTGTGCAACTTAGCCAGTCTCCTCTGTTCGTATGGTATTTGCATGACTTGAGCTGGGACCAGGGAATCTCTCCAGCTCCCAGAGTAGCCCTCATTACAGGGGCATCAATAAATGGTTGTGCAACTTTATAGCTTCCATCTAAGTCTAGTCAACCCTCTTCCTTCTTACAGGGGTCCTTGTGGGGCAGCACTAAGTTTTATTAGTGTCTTCAACCTCAGTGAGACCACAACACATGGCCATGGTATTCACTAAGTCCTGTTTGTTAACTGGATGTCCTGGGACCTTTTTTTTTTTCTTTCTGTTTTTTGTTTTCCTTTTTCCAACTTGACACAAGCTAGAGTCATCTGGGAAGCCTTAGTTGAGAAAAATGCCTCCATCAGAGTGGCCTGAAGGCAAGTCTGTGGTTCATCTCCTTGATTAATGATTGATGTGGGAGGTTTCCGCCCCCTGTGTGTGGAGGGCTGCTATCCTGGGGCAGGTGGTCCTGGGTGGTATAAGTGTTAGGTCTCAAAGCTGGGACAAATGGATGAGGTGCCTACTTAATGTATCAAAGCAGACCTGGCTGCCAGGTTTTCCCTGCATCCCTCAGTCCCTACCTGTTACAAGGTATGGCTGGCATACCCAGCCCCCTACCCTAAACTTCTCCAGCCTCAGTATTGGACTGGGCTTCCCTCCTCTGCAACTGCCCTTCCCTATGTAATCCAACCATTTTGATTACTTGGTCCTTTTCACCGGCCTTTTCCCTCCTGGCTTCCTGGTCTGTCTCTCCCCTGCCCTCTCCTTCACATAGCTTGGGGTCATGTCCACTCTGGACTCTCCCAGATGTCCCTGCCTCTGACTATGCTTTCCCTTTTATCTACAATAAACCTTCCCCTCCACCATATCTAGGAGCAATCATGTCCTTCCTTTTTCATTTCTTTTATTCATTCATCAAGAAAGCAGGCTGAATGAGCCATGAGGGGCAAGCCAGTAAGCACAGTTTCTCGCTCTCCCCTTTGGTTCCTGCCCTGAGTTCCTGACCTGAATTTCCCTCAGTGAAGGAGTGTGATCTGAGAGTTGTAAGCTTAAATAAGCCCTTTCCTCCCCGAGTTGCTTTTGGTCATGGTGTTAATCACAGCAATGGAAACCCTAAGACACTGGCTGAATGGGCAGAGGAGGTGGGTCTAGTTCTCCACCCCCAGCATCTTCAGCTCGAATCAGAACAGGCAGCCATTTACTATTACATATTACTCGATAATAGGAGGGGCTTCCAGAGGTCTTCCTGTGTCTGTACCTCATTTGAGGCTTGCTTGACTCCTCAAACCCTGCCCATGATCCAACACCCTGCACATGTCAAAGATCTTCATTTAATTTGTACTAAAAAAAAAAAATAATAATGATCAGAACTATCTGGTTTAGGAGTCTAATTGTTGCCAGTAAGCTCTGGGTTTTGTAGGAGATCTATCTAATGCTTTCTTGTTAGTGTTAGCAGCATTCTTCTAAAGAGTTATCCCAGGAGAAAAGTTCCTTGGGTTTTCTTCCTTTCCTTTCATCCTCTCCCTTTCCCCTTCCCTTCCCCCTCCCCTCCCTTCCCCTTCCCTCTCTCCTCCTTTCTTCTCCTTCCCCAATCAGAAGACACACCAAAGTCATCTCTCAGATAAGCATCATATTGTAAATGTCAACTCTGCCGTCTTGGGAGTGTCAGATCTACATTCTTGCTCCCGACAGCACACCTTTCTTAGTACTGAATCAAAACATTCTCCAGGAAAACTTCTTATGAAAGCCAGTGGACCTTGGAAACAGCGAGAGAAAGAGCTGGAAGGGCCTTGAAGACTTCCTCTGGGCTTCCTCACATTGCTGTGCCGGTCTTTATCAATCTATCTGCAGTAATTTCAGTGAAAAATGTCCCCACAGTCTCATGTGTTTGAGCACTTGGCCCCCAGCTGGTGGCACTGTTTAGGGAGCTTATGGAACCTTTAGGAGGCAGAGCCTTGTTGGAAGAAGTGCATCACAGGGGGTGGGCTTTGAGGTGTACAGATCAGCCCCACTTCCTGTCCTTTTGAGGTGTATAGATCAGCCCCACTTCCTGTTCTTTCTTTCCATTTTCTGTGTGAGGATGAAAACTGTGACCAGCCAGCTTCCTGTTTCTACCGCCATGCCTTACCCACCATGATGGACTCTATCCCTGAAACTGTAACTCAAAATAAACCCCTTCTTCCCCAAGTTCATCTTTTATCACACACATCTGAAGATCCTCTCTTTGAGAGTTCTGTCTTCCTTGGCCTCAGATTCCTTTTGGTCTGGGTGTTTATTAAATTTTTTAAAATACTTGTTTTTCTAGCTGAAAATCCGGCCAACAGGTTGGCTGTATGTTAAAGCAGTTTGTTCTTGTTCCATCCTAGTGTGAGACAGGGGCTGATGGAGACAGATCCCCTGGTCTGTCTGGGGGAGAGAGGAGGTGTACAGGACTGTGCTGAGAGACTCTGGGGCTTGGTCTCCTCAGGCTCTGTCCCACCCCCTCCCAATGTTATAAAATCTCCATTGGCCCAGTGACGTCACAGCTGGCAGGGTGGGTGAGCACATGGTCTGGCCTCTGAGCCTTGAGCAAAAGGGATGAAGAAAATGGACGGCATCCCTCAGCCCAGGTTACCCTTCTTTGCCCAGCACACTGAGACTACCAGAACTGGACAGCCCTGAGGCTGACTCTAAGCCTTGCCTGCAGGGCCCAGGTGATTGTTTGAAAATGACACCCCTTCTGTGGTCAGTTTCCTCACCTGTGAGCGTGTTACAGACTCAAGCAGGGTCGTGCGTGGCATGTTCAAGAGTAGACCAGCTGGCCGAGAATTGGTTGTGTAGCAGTTTCCTCTGAGATAAACCTTCTGTCTTGGAGGAAAGCTCCTTAAGACACAGAATGGCCTGAAGAGAAGTGAGGCATTCCATCCTGTAGGAAAGCTCATTAGCTCAGGAACTAAACAACTCAAAGGCTTCAGAGAGTCCCTGGAACTGACCATATTGACTAGGCCCCTCCCTCCCTCCCTCCCTCCCTCCCTCCCTCCCTCCCTCCCTCCCTCCCCAAGTTTAAACAAGCAGCAAAGACTGTTGGCAGACAAGCTGCCCGGAAGAAAGTGAGACCGCTGAACTGCCTTCAAGAGGCTCAGACCAGTCGAGCCATCTGGAAGGGCCGCTCTCTGCACTGTTGAGCTGCCTGTGGGTTGCACACTGTGGTCCAGATTTCCAGCTCTCATAAACTCATGCTGGGATGGGCTTCGGTGATACAGCTGTCTTTGGGTCATGTCTGCTCCTGTAAGTAACCCCTCACCCATAGTCCTACAAGCAACCTCAATAAAACTCATTGGTTCATAAGTTGGACTGTCACAACCTTTCTTTGGTCTGTACTTCATTCCCAACAGGGGTGACTAGACATTTGCTCGAATCTCCCCAGGAATAGAGTTGCATACTCTTTCTTTTGTGCCTCATTAGCTTGCACAACTGGGAAAAGTTGTTTATTCTCTGTATGTTACAGTTTGACACTTCTAAGATAGACAAAAGAATAAATAGTGCCTATCTCAATTATCAAGAGATGCAATGGTGGGTAAGGATGTGGTTGGTCTCTGAGGCTAGACTGCTTGGTTCTGAATCTCAGCTCTGTCCTTTCCTAGCTGTGTGACTTCAGGCAATTCATTCAGCCTCTCTGTTCGGTCCCAGCACCTCTAAAATCACAACGACCAATATGTTGGGCTGTTGGGAAGAGCAACGTCATGCAGACAGAGCACTCAGCCCACAGCCTGGCATCTTAAGAATGCCACACGAGTTTTAGAAAATTGTCCCTGAGATGATTCACACAAAGTCATTTGAACAATGTGTGGAACACACTGAAGATTTGTAGCCATTTGCTAAAAAACCGGGAGCTAAGAAATGGCTTGTTAATGTATCCCTCACATAGCCTGAGTCCAAACACACCAGACCGGGTAGGGCTGGTGGAAACTCCCTCACCAAAGCCATATGGCCTGTGTGGTCACTCACCTCTACCACACCCCACTTGCTAAAATAAAACTCGGAAGGCAGGCAGAAGCACTGTTCTAAGCAATCCTATTTTGGGTCAATATACTGTAAGGAAGTGGAGGAAACAGTACTGAGTGAAAGAACATTTATAAATACTTTAATAATGATGAATAAATGATTCATCAGAGTTGGATTGCAAAGTGGATCATTCCAAGATGCACAGAGGCCTATAGGGCTGACCATGGACTAGTGAAGGGGTGCTATTGCAGCCCGTGAGGAGGCACTGGAGAGCGGCAGCCCCTGCAGTTAGCTAGTGTCTGTATGTCCTGGCACAATGGAAGAAAAGGGAAATTCATGCACCACCTCTCAGTACAGTACTCCTGCTATCTTAATATGAAATGTACCGAAATTATTCAGTGATTTATTGATCCAACTGTATTTCACAGTTCTCTCAGTGTCCTTGTATATCTAAGTTAACTGAGAGAGCAAGGCCTTGGACTCAGGTAGTCCTTTGATTGGCAGATCCTCAGGATCTCAGAGAAGCTTGCAGGGGCAGGGGAGGAGCAGGGGCAGGGGCAAGGGTAGGGGTAAGGCTCCAGGTCCTGGGGACTCCCTTGAGAATAGAATGTGCATGTCATGTGGTTGGCCCGAGTGTCTTTGGAGGGTGTCCAACTATGCGTGGTCAGAGGCAGAAGGAGCTTCCTGGATATTCCCCAAAGAGCAACCTGAAGGCCACTGAGAGCAAAGGACTCACCAAGTTCACACAGCTGAAGTATGGCAGTCAGGGAACTCCTATGTCCTACCAAAGTCCTTTCTGTATCTCCCTCTCCACAGGGAACCCAGGGAGGGAGCTCACATCTAAGGCAGAAAGGAAGTCCTCATGTGCTTATAAGTCTTCATGTACTTTGAGTGCAGGCCATACACTAAAGACTTTGGTGAAGTGTAGATGGATAGAACAGAGGTAGATATGACTACAATGCTCATGAATGGGTAGTCTGAGTGTAGGTGGTTGTTTTTGTGAATCAGAGCCAAAGTTTCCACTATGTCCAGTTATGACTGCAGCTCTAGCCATCATCATCTGTGATATCAGCAGGAAGAAGGGCACATGCAGAGGAAAGTCTGAGTTGAAAGACTCTGTCAGCATTGGAAGAGTATAACAGAGAAGCAAACACCAGCGTCTAGCACCTAACACAAGGCTTTGGATACAGAACCCCATAGGGTATTCACCATGAATAAAGGGAAGCAAGAGATCTGGAAATAGGTCTCTAACAGGGGACAGTTAGGTGCAGAATTTCACTAGGGGATGAGTAGGACAGACACACAGTGACAGGCCCCAAAGGAACCTAGGACAGACAAGTATCACTCAGTACCTGTGACTCCTCCAAGAACTTCTCACCCTGCCCACTAGCCTAAACTTCTCCAGCCCAGGGCCTGGTCTTCACTTCTCTTTCCCCAGCTTCTAATTCCTGGGCAACTCAGCCTTTTGGTGCCCTCTTGGTTCCCATGCACTCTCTGGCATCTTGGAAGGCTCACTCTTGGATCCTGGTTCCCTGTCTTGCCCCTGTCTGTAGAGAATATTATTTTAAGGTGTGTTACTTTTGTTTAGGTTGCATTTGTTTAACTCTGTGAAGCTGTGTTACTGTGCCTGTCTAAAACACACGATGGTCTAATAAAGAACTGAATGGCCAATTGCAAGGCAGGAGAAAGGATAGGCAGGGTTGGCAGGCAGAGAGAAGAGATGGAGGAAAGAGAGATGGAGGAGTGAGAGGAAGAGAGATCTAGCAGCCAGAGAAGGAGAGGAGGACTCCAGAGGCCAGCCACCCAGCTACTCAGCCAGCCATGGAGTAAGAGACAAAGGTATGTAGGAATAGAAAGGGAAAGCCCAGAGGCAAAAGGTAGATGGGATAATTTAAAGTTAAGGAAAGCTGGCTAACAACAAGCCAAGCTAAGGCCCGGCATTCATAATTAAGAATAAGCCTCCATCTGTATATTTATTTGGGAGCTGGGTGGGAGCCCCCCAAAAGAGCAAACACCCCCAAACAACACCTCTCTCTTCTCTTCTTCTCTCACTGCCCCCTTTCCCCCATGACCAGATCTATTCTGATGGGCGTGTTCAGTCTGGAAGCTTCCAGATGTCTTTGGCTGAATTCTCCCTCATATCTCCAATAAAACCTTCTCCTCAACCGTACCTAGGAGTGGTCATGTCCTCAGTTTCATTCACAGAATGCTGGCACTAGCCTGGAGCAGATGGAAGCTGGCAATGTTGGCTTCCAATATCCTCAGTGCCTGTGCCTGGGTCCACTTTCCTCACAGGGGATTCCCACCCTTCTTTCAGCTGCCTGTTGCCCTGAGCACCTCCCTTACTTTATAAAAGGCCTGCCTCAAGAAAGCACCTCTACATGATTTTGTGGACCTTGGGTATGAAGTCCGGTCCACTCTCCCATTTTACAGAGAAAGAGAACAAGCCCAGAGAGAAGACCTCCACATACAGCCCTCCATATTGTTGTGCCCTGGGTGTGAGACCCTTGAAGAGACTACCAGAGAAATGAACTCACCGAAATGCAAAAGCAAGGTTTATTGAAGCAATTCAAATGTGGCAGGGACCTCAGTTGAGCACCCCGACACAGCGGAGGCTAGAGGAGGTGCCTGCCCCTCTGCAAACTCAATTTTTAAAGGCAAAAACCACAAGGTTACATCATTTAGGGGTGCTAGTACAGGTACAATTCTGATTGGCTCAAGTTTTAGGGGCTTTCCAGAATTTCTGTGTTATCTTACTTTGTAGTTTTAACCGGTTGTTTGTCAAACTTTATAGACTACCTCTGGCATTGGGGCATTCTGTGGTTAATCAATTGCTACCATATAGTCCTTCAAACATCCTGACTTTGTACTTTGAGCATCTCTGGCATTAGGGCATTCTATGGTTAATCAATTGTTAACAGATAGTCCTTCAAACATCCTGACTTTGTACTTTGACCATCTCTGGCATTGGGGCATTCTATGGTTAATCAGTTGCTATCAGATGGCTCTTCAAACATCCTGACTTTGTCCTGGGACCTATGCCAGCAGCTCTGAGAATTTTGAAACTCAGGCCTGTTTCAAACTGGGGTGAAGGGCTTGCTTGAAATGGGGATGCTTTGGTTCTTCAATATTTCTTTGGAAAGTCCACAGTAGACAGGGAAGAGATTCCCGTATTACCTGGTGTGTGTACATGGGAGAAGTATTTGTTTTTATATCTAAGGTAGCTAGCCTGCCAAGGGCCAATGGTTCATAAATCTCCCTCACTTTGTAAAATTTTCAAGACATAGAATTCAGATCTTTTCATCTCCCCTACCTGGTTAACCTTGTTTATGCAAAGGCCCCAGATCTTCAAGGCCTGGCGTGCCAAGGCCCACATTCTTTTCCTTTGTTTTCTTTGCCCAACAGGGAAAAGCCATAAAACCAAATGGCTTTCTGTTCCCGTGGGTCTGTTAGATCATTTTGGCTCCTGGCACACCCTTCTTTCAAAAAGAAATTGTCTAGCCAAGTACATTTGCTTTGCTTACTTTGTGTGTTTCTTTGTGTGACACCATGGTTATTCTTTGTTTCTCACACGCACATGTATACGATGTATGCACTGTGTATGTGTGTGATACACATATGTCATTGCTATTTGCATTTAAAAATTAATGCGGATAAGTGTTAAAGGGATTAGAGGCTCTTGAGAATATATCCCTCCCTCATGGTTGGCTTTGGACCCACCTCCCATTTCCCTGATGTGGTAGTTTGAATGTAATTGGCCCCCATGATCTCATAGGGAGTGGCACTATTAGGAGGTGTGGCATTGTTGGAGTGGGTATGGCCTTGTTGGAAGAAATGTGTCACTGTGGGGGTGGGCTTTGAGGTTCCCTATGCTCAGGATACTGCCCAGGGTCTCAGCCAACTTCCTGTGGTCTGCATAGCAAGATGTAGCCAACACAACATCTGCCTGCACACCACTGTGCTCCCCATTATGATGATAATAGACTGTTGAACCTCTGAAAGTGTAATGGAGCCAGCGCAATTAAATGTTTTCTTTATAAGAGTTGCTGTGGTCATGGTGTCTCTTCACAGCAATAAAAACCGTAACTAAGACACCTGGCAACACCAGAGAGGTAAACATCACAACTGTCCCTCCTGAGGATTGAAAAACCATGTGAACAAACAGGATAAACCAGGGATATGAGGGAAAGCCATTTCCTCCTGCTCAAGACAAATAGAATCTGAGTTCTACTTCTGGCCTTGGGTAGAACGATGACATTTGATTTGTTCCAAAGATTAGAACAGCATATAAGTAAAGCTGGTTCATTTGAAGAAAAGGTAAGAAAATGGGGGGAATAATTACTCCTTAATGAGATAACATACTATACTTCCCAGAGGTCCTTCCCCCAAAGCAGTGTTTATGGAGCTTCACTTACATCAGAACTTCCAAGGCTGCTTGATTCTCTGAATTCTAACAAAAAATGCAATAACACCTCCCCCGCCATACTGGTTAGAAGCCTAAGCACGGTTTCCCTAACAATCTGGGATTTCCCATTTGTTCTCTGGTCAGCCACTTTTCTTCCATGTTTGCTGATCCACATGGCTGAACATGCTGGCTTTCTTGAACCCTAAAAACATGACTTTCTCTCTTTCTCATATCTACCTCCCTCCTCTTAGCAGCTGCCAAGACCCTGCTGTTTTTGTTTCAAACTCTAATAAAACGGTCCTCAAGCTTCCTTCTGAATCTATTTTTGAATTCTTTCATTAATGAGGCCAAGAACCTAAAGGGGAATCCCATTTTCCTTAGTAACATTAGTACAGCCTTTCTCGACAAGGAATAAGACCTTAGGAAACACATGGAGGAAACTGGTGGCAGAGAATACTTGAAATATGATCTTGTAGGTGTGAACCCGCCGCTATCTGCCTTGTCAGAACTTGCCTCTTGACAAGGGAGAGGAGAGAGATAAGTCAAGCGTGGTGAAGTATGCCTATAATTCCAGGATTCAGGAGACAGAGGCAGCAGGATTGTGAATTCAGTGCCAGCCTGGGTTTCATAGTGAGCTCCAAGTTCGAGAACAAATAAATAAGGAGACTGAGAGGTCAACAGCTGGAGGGAGATGGAAAGATCTGGAGCCAGGGTATCTGGTTGAGGAGGCTCAGAACAAATGCACAGAGAACTTGCTCTTCTGTTATAGTCCGTTAGTCCTGGAGGCGGGGACAAGAGCTCAGGGCAAGCTTCTCTGTGTCCAGGTGCAGGAGACTCCAGACGTGCTTAGATCTGCTGACACGGAATCTGGCAAAGGCCACTCCATGCTGCTGGGAGGAAGAGTGCTTTGGTTAATAGCAGACATTGCCACTGTCCTGAGGGGTGTCTTATTTGGGATTACTATTGCTGTGATGAAGAACCATGACCAAGGAAACTTGGGGAGGAAAGGGTTTATTCAGCTTACACATCTACATCAGAGTCCATCACGAAGGGAAGTCAGGGTAGGAACTCAAGCAGGGCAGGAACCTGGAGGAGGGAACTGATGCCGAGGCCATGGAGGAGTGCTGCTTGCTGGCTTGCACCTCATGACTTGCTCAGCCTACTTTCTTATAGAACTCAGGACCACCAGCCCAGGGGTGGCACCTATGATAAGCCGGACTCTCCTTCTCCCATCAATCACTAATTATGAAAATGCCTTACAGCTAGATCTTATTGAGACATTTGAGGTTCTCTCCTTTCATATAATCCTAGCTTGTGTCAAGTTGACATAAAACTATCCTGGACAAGGGTTCTTTCAAGTTTTATGAATCACCAAGACAACCACCTTCATACTGAGATGTCATAGTCAATTTTGATTTTTTTGCCATGGAGTCTGGTCCAATTCTACCTCAAACTGGGACACTTGCAAAATTTGGCATTAGATGCCTCCTACTCCATCCTTCCTTTTCTGACCTCACCTCTGATCCTCAGGCAACATAGTTCCATGTTAATGGATGCATCTATTATGATTCTACCTTCCCCCTACACTGTGGAAAAAAAGAGATCTGTTGTCCATCAGAGATTCCTGCAATTTGCCTATGCTGCCATGAGGGGGCGGTATTCCATGACCTGATGTTATGAATGATCATCACATATGAGAGGTGGAAACCATCAGTTGAGGATTATTTTGGGCACCGTATCTTTTGTAATCTGAATTGTCACCAATATTTTAGGAGACCGACAATTAAAATCTTAATTGGGGGCTTTCTTTGAAATATTAGGACACTTGACAACATTCTCTCAGGCTTATAGTCAGCTGGGACTGAATAAGGGTTGCACGTGGGCATCCCCATTCTGTTGTTATTGCCCTTACCTGCTGAGGGTTTTCATGTTACTTGCTTGTTTCTTTTTTTTTTTTTTTTTTGGTTTTTTTAAACGAGGCTTTGTCTCTCTAGCTAACCGCCCACCGTGCAGCTCACTTGGTAGACCAGGCTGGCCTCGAACTCACAGAGATCCGCCTGCCTCTGCCTCCCAAGTGCTGGGATTAAAGGCGTGCACCACCAACGCCCGGCACTTGCTTGTTTCTTGAATCCCCTGGCTTAAGATTTAGGTCACCTTTCCTTGGCTACTGTGTGACCCTGCCTGCACAGCCCTGAATGGCTAGTATGTTAGTTTACCTGCCCACGTGTCTGCTGCCTAGCAGATGCCCAGCTCTGGACATTGGTCTGTGGCTCTCCTGTTCAAGGTTGCACACAGCCAGCGCACTGAGTAGGCACTGAATGTTGTATTCAGACTAATTCCTTTGTGTCTCCAGGTGAGTATGATATCATTTGGCTTTGTATCCCTCACAGGCCTGTCAGATGGTAGGCGCTTGATAAAATGTTTCTTGAATGTTAATTGCATGGATCAGAACCAAGGGTTTGAGTAGACAGATATCTTTTCAGGTAGAAAAAGATAAACGGAACACCTCCCACTAGATTTTTACACTATGTTGGCCATGACTCTAAGAGAGAAAGGTATTTTTTACACTGGGGCCTAGTGCACTCCCTCCAGATAAGTGTTCTCCTCTAACTATACAGCACAGGCTGAGCTGATCCATCCTGTTCTATCCTGTCCTATTCTGCTGGGTTTTAACCCTTTCTATCCTCTCTATCCTGTTCTACCCGCCTGTTCTCATGGACTCACAGCCTCAGTTACTCCAGCCTCATAGTAAGCGGGAGGCTTTCATCCACCCTGTGTGGAGGCTCAAACCCAGTATGGGTCAGCAACACTACCTATGGTGTGAAAGGCCGGAGTCTGGACATTGGTGCATCCCTCAGAGCATGTGTGCTACGCTTCTGATTCCATGTCACACACACCCCCCCCCCACGGGCACATTTGCAGATAACCAGCAGAAACTGACTAGAATCCTCACCAAGGAGATTGGTCTTAGTCTGGACGTGTTCTTCCCAGCTTCTGTCTTTTTGACCCATGGTATTTTGGACATGTGCGTGCCATCATCCCAGCTTCCTAGCACTTGTAATTTGTCCCGTGTTTCTGCTCAAGTGTGTCTTGTCATAGCATGGCCCATGGGTGCTCTCTAGAAAGAGGAGCAAACCCCTCCCCCCATTGTCCCAGCCAAGAAGTACTGTGAGCTTCTGCCTGGGGAGTATGTGACTGCAAAAGCTTTTATTGAACGAGGCACCTTTCACGTGAGGCGACAGCAACAAGATAAAATGACATGCGGCTGCTGATGTATTTTATGGACTGCCATCTGTCTCCAAAAAGGTCAGAGAAAAATGGCAACTTGGTTGCAGGCGATTGGGTGGCGGCGGCGGTTGACGGGACAAATGACTCTCATCGGCACATGACAAGGAGCCTTGGTGACATCATATAAATGCCCTAATTGGGAAGTGGTCAATCGAGCGGGCCTGACTTCTGAATTTGATGTGTCAATAAACAAGTTCAAGGTGAGATGCTGGATCAATACTGCAGGACAAGAACCATCCGGCAAATTTACTGCAAAGTAATTGGGTGCAAAATGACTCGAGTCAACCTTCACACCACCAAATAGCGAACAAACAGTTGGCCCTGCGCTCACTGTCTGTACATGTCAGTGGCTACTTATAAACTCTTGGGGCCTGGGGCAGGGAGCCCCAAACGGGACTTGAGAGAGCCACAGATACCCCCTGATGACTCTGTCCCCAGCAGAAGCTTTCTCACAGTTGAAAGTATAATCTAGATGTGTCTCCAGGCAATACTCTGAAATATAATACAGCAATAGCCACTGTAATAGCTGTATATCCTTTCTTTACCCTGAGTCTGTTGCACAAAACACAAGACTCAGGGGAAATGTTCCCTTCTCTGTTATCTAATGCTGTGGCTTGAGATGGGTGACAGCTGGTTTTCCCATCCATGGCAACAGGAACAAGGGAATTAATACTCCGTTCCCTTAGCTTAGGGATGTCCTGGCTTGAAAGGAATGGGAAAATAAGCAGAGCCTATCTGCCTTGACTCAGACAATGCCCTTTCACAGTAGCCTCCTGCTATACAGTTCGAGGCCTGTGTCTGCCAGGCAGATTGGACAAGATGTGCTAGCAATGGTGCATAATCACGCACCACAGTAAAAGGCTAAATATTTAGGTACACTGTGAATTGGTTGTTTGACTACTGGTAGATTAGAATTGGTTGCGATGGGGCATGCTCGATACAGGAACAGTAGATGTTTAGTGCCGGGTTTTGGGGAACAACATCCCAGAATGCTGCTGGGAAGAGAGCTAGTTCCCAGAAGATAGACTCCAGCCAGAGCAGGGAGAGGCTAGGACTGGGCTGTGACCTCAGAGATAGGTCTAGCTGCTATGAATTGTACTTCAGTGTGTGGGATTTGGGGAGGCAGGTGAGGACAGCCCAAGGCTGAGTGTTATGGATTGGACTTGGTCCCTCAAAGGCTAGGGCGTTAAGATCTTGCTTGTCTGCTAACTTTAGGGAAATGGTTGGATCTGACCATATCAGAAAGTCAGTCCATGGATGGATTCGTAGTTTCGTATATGAGTGCAAATATGCATGCATATGTACAGATGTGTGTGTGTGTGTGTGTGTGTGTGTGTGTGTGTGTGTGTGTGTGTACACCTGCATGTGTGGGCTCATCTGTGGGAAAGCCAGCAGTGGACATTGGATGCCTTCCTCTCTCATTCTCCGCCTTAGTTTTTGAGTCAGGCTCCCTCAGTAGAACAACAGCTTGCTGATTCAGCAGGGCTGGCTCACATGCACCAGGGACCTTGTTGCTGCCTCCTCAGTGCTAGGATTACAGATGTGCACTGCCACATCTGGCCACTTTAAAAAACAAAATAGACTCTGGATATTAATCCTCTGTCAGATGTATAGCTGGCAAAGATTCTCTCCCTTTTTGGGGGCGGGTCTTCTTCTTCTTCACCTCATTGAATGTTTCTTCTGCCGTACAGAAACTTTTGGTTTTATGAAGTCCCATTTGTGAATTCTTGGACAAATGGAGTCTTGTTCAGAAAGTCCTTTCCTACACCTGTATCATGTAGGGGACTGCCCATGTTTTTTTCTAGCAGTGTTCAGGATTCATGTTAGAGTGTTGACCCATTTGGAGTTAGTTTTTGTGCAAGGGGATAGAATAGGTATAATTTCATTCTTCTGCATGTGGACACCCAGTTTCCCAGGACCCTTGTTGAAGATGCCTTCTTCTCTCCAGTGTATGTTTTTGACATCTCTGTCAAATATTAAGTGGCTAAAGTTATGTGCACCCATGTCCAGATCTTCGATTTTTTTCTATTGGTCTGCATGCCCGCTCTTGTGCTGATACCATATTGTTTTTTTTAAATTTTTTTATTTTATAATTTAATTTAATTTTACATATCAGCCACGGATTCCCCTGTCCTCCCCATATGGTTTTAATGATATATATTATTGTAATATATCTTAGTATCTGGAATGGTATTCCCTCCAGCATTGTGGGTTTTTTTGCTCAGGATTATTTTGACTATCTGGGGTCTTTTGTGTTTCCATATGAATTTTAGGATATTTTTTCTATTTCTGTGAAGAAATTAATATGAGAATTTTGATTGGGGTTGCACTGAATCTATAAATAGTTTTTGGTAAAATAGTCATTTTATAATATTAATTCTACCAGCCCATGTGTATGGGGGTGTATTTCCATTTTCTGTTGTCTTTCTCTAGTTCTTTCTTCAGGAGTTAAAGTTTTCACTTTAGAGGTCCTTCACCTTCTTGATTAGGTTTATTCCTAGGTATTTTCTTTTAGATTATTTTGGATGGGAGTATGTCCTGATCTCTTTCTTTGTATGTTTGTCATAAACATTTATTCATTTATTTAGTGCAGAGATGGGCCGGATGCCATTTTGTGTACGTGGAGGTCAGAGGACAGCTTACGGGAGTCAGTTTTCTTCATCCACCATGTGGGTCCTGCGAGCTGAACTCAGGTGTTCAAGCTTGGTGGCAGGCACCTTTATCCTGCTGAGCTGTCTCACCGGAAGGCTGACTAACACAGGCAGTGTGGGGAGGCTCAGCACTGCCCTTCTTTGGTGACTTTTTCTCGGAATCCTTGTTTATGTGGGATTGTCAGGAACACTAAGGCGATCGCTGTCCGGTCATCAGCAGATCAGCCTTCTAGACCAGCTTGCCCATCTCTCAGTGCCTATCCATCATCAACAACGGGCTGGAGTGCACACAGGATCCCGAAGAGGACAACATGCTGAAATGCTTCTCTGCTGACTCCCCAAACTCTGGACAGCCCTGGCCACGTTCTGGTCCCTTTCATGTCCAAGACCTCCCCATCTGCCATCCTGTCAATACTTTCACATCTGGATACCTCTGGGACTCTGCTGCCCTGTTCGATCAACTTTGATTCTGATGGGCCACACCCTGGCTTGTTCACATGATAGTATAAGAGGACATGATGGCCTGGGAGTCATCTTCTTCACTGTAGAGCTCATCTGAGTCCCTGGAGGTAGAACATGTTAGGTGACCTGTGACCATCACTGAGCCACTGGCTGGGATAGGGTGCTGGTTGTTGTGGGCAGAATCCCCAGAACATGCGGACACTTGAGTTCCTTAGACAGACGTAGGAGGATCAGGACCAGCAATAGCTGTCTAGGATCAGACGGATACCCTGTGGCACAGGGAACTCACTGAACTCTCTCTGTGCTTCAGTTTCCCCACCTGTGAATTGGGGTTACTAAAACAGTCCACCCCAACGAGTTGCTGTAAGGATCCAATGAGATTCAGGGGGAGGTGTTTGGAACATCATATGGCTCCCCAGTGAGCTCTAACCCTTCCATCAATACTTCCTTCCTTTTGCTGGAGTCACCTAGCAACTGTGTACGCATAGCCTGAACACCGGTGTCCCCATTTATATGACATGGAGACGGCCTGAGCGCTTTGATGATCGACTTGTGAAGCTGTCACTCACTGGGGTGGGAGCCACGCGGAATCGAGACGGTTTCTTTTATGTGCTATTTGCTCCCCTCTCTCCTGTCGATGCAGGTGCCCACAGGTGTGGCTTGGATGCTGGCTATCTAGAGAACAACTTGGAGGAGGCCACCAGACATAAAAGCCATGGGCCATTCTTTCACTGATGTACAGAGCTGAGAGGGGTGGAAATTGAGAAAAGGAGTTAAATAAAAATAGGAATTGGGTATCAGCTCTCAGGAGCGGGGAGCTAGAGAAAAAGGATATCAAGGTCATTCTTGGCTGTAGTGAGTTCAAGGCCAGCCTTAGCTACATGAGACCCCATCTTAAAAACAAAACAATAAAATACATTAAGTGGATTGTCAATGGAGGGGCATGTGTGTGCATATCTGGGGTTAAGACAGCGTGATGGGGCCTAGATCCTGGGTCCAAGGCAAGAATAGCTGTGGAGCAGCTTTCCTCTTGGGCTGGTGAGAGTTCCACAAGTGTTTCCCAAGTGGGAAACTGCAGGAGGCGGCTGGTTGGGCTGATTTGTCATGGAAGCCTTCCCCAGGGCCATTACCTGCAGCCATATTTCTTTAGGAATGACATCTCCCCGCAACTTCATTTCCCACAAGTTTGTGTTTTCACACAAGGCTGAGTTTCCATCTACCTTCAAGTGCCCTTCCCCTTTTCCATTTCACGCTCCCGTCCCTAAATAATGTTTGCATTTTCTATTAATAGGACTGCCTTGATTGTGACTGGGCCAGTCGACCTAGTTTCTTCAGTTTTTGATTCCAGAAGTGATGCTGCCTCATTCTCTTAGCATCGTCTACTTCTTGGCATTTATCCTGCATGTGGTTATAGAGCTCTGCCTAGTTAGAGACAGCAAAGCAGAGTCCCCAGCATCCAGGGCCTTGAGTCTTAGGGACGTTAAGACGGACACCCATGTCACAACGACCTGTGTGAAGTATAGAGACTCCTGGATGCTTATGTGGCAGTGCCCGTGTGTGTGTGTGTGTGTGTGTGTGTGTGTGTGTGTGTGTGTGTGTGTTTGCTCACATGTCCACTGCTTACCACTGCTTAGAGAAGGGGAGCCAGGAACCCATAGCTGGACACACCTTAGAACTCTGCAAAGAAGGAGGTGGAAGCTCTGCCTTTTGATAGTTTTTTTTTTTTTT
>CABHPR010119999.1:0-12212 GCA_902168415.1 Peromyscus melanophrys
ATATTGTATTTCCTAAATGGCTCAGCAGCCAAGACAGAGCAGATATTACAGTGCATGGCCTTGTAGTTATCCTTGTCTTTGTAGAATGGCAATGTTGTAAACTGCTCTTTAAATCCTATTAGGGGCTGGGAATATGGCTCAGCAGGTAGATTACTTACAGCTCAAGTGTGAGGACCAGAGTATGGATCCTCAGAATGCACCAGCTTGGGAGAGGTGGGGTCAGCAGGTCCTGCAGCAAACTGGCTAGCAGTGAGCCTCCAGTTCAGAGAGAGACTGTACTTCAGTCAATAAGGCAGAGAGCAATTGAGGAAGACACTCAATATCAACTGTGGTCTTCCACATCCACACATATATTCACCCACACCCATGTAAAAGCATGCACATACACACACACACACACACACACACACACACACACACACACACACACCAGTAACAATGAAATTTGTGTCTTTGTCACATGCAGTACATTTCTGGATTTGGGAACGAGTGTGCTTCAGAGGACCCTCGCTGCCCGGGTTCCCTGCCAGAAGGACAGGTAAGCGTGGAAGGGAATGCTTGGAGAGCTCCAAACTGTAGACCTAGAAGACAAGCCTGTTGGCCCAAAAGCTCCACCCAACACAGCTCTTCTAATTTGGCAGACAAACTGTCCAGCTTCCAAGATCACTAGGACAGTGGCTGCAACAAGAATATTAAAACTGGATTTAAATTGGTGATTAGCTACAGCAAAGGAACCAACCCAAATTAATGAAATTAGCTACAGAACTTCCAGAATATGCCCCAAAGTCCAAGGGTGGAGGAACTTCCTGGGAGTCCCCTCTGAAGTACATCAGCTATGACCATGATGAGAAAATAAGTTACTTGAGAAATATATGCATGACGATGTCCTCACCAATGCTGGTTATAATAGCAAAACTACTGGAAACAGGTTTATTTTCAAAACATTTTGGTGGCTATTTCATGGTATGTAAAGTACTTATAGACTGGGCATAGGGGCATAGCCCCGTAATCCCAGCACTCATGAGGCAAAAGCAGCGGATCTTGAGTTTGCAAGCAGGCTGGGCTACATATCAAGACTTGTCTCAAAACAAAACAAAAGAAAAGCTCGTGATACAGTGTGTCCGTTTCAAAAGAAAAACTCCTGATTATTATAGGCTTATATGTCACATAGGATCCTCACTTGGAGGCAAGATCAGAAAGAAATATATGAATATTAATATTGGACGGCTTTGGTTGGTGAGGTAATGGGTCATCATATACGTTATGAATTTTCCACAGTAAGCCTGTATCACTCTTCTAATTGGAGGAAGTCACAAAGGTATTCCAAGTGTCCATGGGTGGGTGATAGTAATGTACAGTGGCCCAGAGCCTTCCCCTTCAGGCCAGGATCTCTCCCTACTGTGCTGACTGGTGGGAAATGCTTCAGGTAGTGGAATGATGCTGTGTGCTGCCTCCTTTGTTTTAGAATAATCCTCAGGTCTGCCCCTACAATCTCTACGCGGAGCAGCTCTCGGGATCAGCCTTCACTTGTCCACGGAGCACCAATAAGAGAAGGTACATGCCGAGATCAAGTCTGACTTACAGTCTGGAGGACCTATATCCCAGCCACAGTCTCCCCAAGGTCCTCCTTGTGTGCTGCATTCTGGGGTCACATCGAGGACATCCAGGCTTGTTCCCAGCGAGTGACTGGCAGAAGAAAGCTAGGGAACAGCTGTACAGAGGCAAAAAAGCACCCAAGTCCAGTCCCATTACAAAGTCTCACTAGAACTCCACAAGAAATGTTTCTCACACTCTGACTTTCCTCTAAGGATTATATAGTTTCAAACTGCAGTCAGAGAAGATTCAGACATCTTTCTCGGCTGACTAGAAGCATTATGTTCTTTGCGTGAAAACCGGTAATCCAAGCTGGAGTGCTTGAAAGGTCATGTATTATGGCCCCATGTGGTTTGAATTAATAGGGTTTTTCCTCTTCGGAATTTGCCTTTCCCAGAAACCAGCACATTCATTAGCATAGTATGGCATGTTCTATGCTCACTCTAATCCTACAAGTCACCTCAGTGAACTTGCTCTCTAATCAACGTCTACGGAGCAGGTTGGATGCAGACCTGAAGACCCAGGAGGCAGTTATGTGTTGTGGTTTGGATTCATAGTATCTAATTGTAGGGAGTTCGGGTCAGGTATGTGTAAAGAATGATGTTGCTGACTTTGGAGATTTGAAGGAGAGTTGAAGTGGTCTTATACGGCCTAGATAGGAGGAGGAGGTGGGTTTGTCTCCACTGAGACCTCCCGAGAAGCAGATGGGCCAGTGAGCGCAACAGCACAAAGAGCCACATGCACGGTAAATATCACTTCCCTTCATAATGAATCATGTCCACTCTGCAGGCAGACAGGCAGGCAGGCCCCCTGTGGCTAAGTCCTTGCTCCTACTTCTACTGTTGAATGGTGTTGAACAAGCTGTCTACCCACTCAGATACTTTACATTTGTACATTGGATCCTGTGAGATAACGTAGACAAAGGATAGAATCTCTTATATTTGTCAAAAATCAAGGATTGAGCTGGGCATTGTAGTGAGCACCTGTAATCCCAGGACTTGGAAGGCCAAAGTGGGAGAACAGGAATTTGAGGCCAACCTGGACTACATATCCTGCCTCAAAAAACCAAACCAATCTAGCAAAACACAAAACAAAAGCGAACAAGTAATCAGAGGTTGTTTCTATTGTTTTTTTGGCTATCTCTTCCTCTAGACAAGATAAGGTAACCCACAAACCATATCTGTTCTTATTTATGACTATCTGGCCTCCACGACTGTGTGCTTGACTTCATGGTCTATCTACACTCAGGCCACCCAGTCTCCAGAATCTGCTGCCTGTCCCCATTATTCAGCAATATCTTCAGCCGGCAGGAGCTGAGCTCTGTTCCAGGAGGCTGAAAAGGAGCTCTTGGCATTTCATTAAGAAGCTGGCAACATTCCATGCATCAGAATTAAATCTCTGTCCAGGGCAACGTAGTGTAGCCTGGGGAGTTTTCTAAACTCAGCTGAAAAATAAGGGACACTAGGCATGGCTCACCCATCTGCTTAGGACTCTCCAAAGGTATGCACAAGTAATGTATGAAAATGCTCGAACCTCCAGCGGAAAAGTATGGCCCTCCCTGTCTATAGATGGGTCGGCTTGGTGTTCTCAGCTAGTTACTACTCACTTAAACACCAAAGCATTAGGAACACCAAAACTATTAGAGGGCCCATCTATCTCTCTGGAAAGCAAATGTGTAAAGTTTAAATTGTGGTAAAAACTCAGATGATCAAGAGAGAGCAATTCAATAATCATCCAGTGAGTGCCTAGGTGAACTTGCAGTGCTTACCACAACCGTAGGAGCTAAAGATGAAGCGGATAGGATCCAGAAAGTTGGTGAATCATACCGTCAGGGCTAAGACATACATATGTGCTCAGCCCTACAGACTCCCGGGAGGTTGGAAAGGTTTAGTGAGTCCAAGGTCTGACTGAAGTCATCGCATCGAGAGCTGGGGGAATCAGATGGGAGTGAAACAAATTTAGCCCACTTATCACCCGGATGCTCAGTGACTAGACAGGCAAACTGCACTCTTGAGTTTGGACTGTCCTGGGGCCTGGTGGGCACAGCAGGTCTTCCACTGTCACAGAAGGGTCCTTCTCCCTCCTTAGTCAACCCCTGAGAAGACTTAGTGAGGAGTGTCCCTCTCATCTTCAAGATTCCCTCAGCAGACTCTTTTTCCCTTCCTTGAGTCAGATCTGATCCTGGAGAAGAAACGGGCTCAGGCCTTGATGTACACAGACAGCAAAACTTAGTAAAGAAAAGGAAAGCCAAACAAAACCATAAATTCAACTCATTAAAGCCTGGGAGCACACTTTTTATAACTACATAGTAGAGAAGTGAAAATTCTAAAACTTCTCTCAATTAATGCCAGAAAGAGCAAGTACAACCCAATTGGAATCAATCTGGGACTCTACAAGCCAATTCCTAGAACAGGGATGAAGGACTGATAAATAAGCAAAACTTATTCAACCTTATTCAAAATAAAGGACACATTAAAAATAAGATACTATATTTCACTTTTAAGAGTATAGTTATTGGAGCTTGAGAGATGGCTTAGTGGGTAAAAGCATTTGACCTGAGTTCAAATCCCCAGCATTCACATAAAAAGCCAGTATGTCTGCCCTCACCTATAGCCCCAGAGCTAGAGAACACAGAGACATGAGGGTTGTCAGAACTTGCCGGGGCCAGCCTAATTCTAGGTTTAGTGAGAGACCCTGTCTCAAGGGAATAGAAAGGGACTTATAGAACAGGACACCAATGTCTTACTCTGGCCTCTGAATGTACACAGGTATGTGTACCCATGCATACACACACGTATGACCACACATCATACATATATACCACATTCACACACAAAAAATTAAAAATAAATATATGTCTAAAAAGTGCAATTATAATAATATCCCAGATTGGGGATGATGTGGGAATAAGTTCTTGCCTGTATCATTAGTGTGTGAAGATAGTAGTCCTACAATTTGCCAATTTTGCTTATATATGCATTGGGGATATGCAAGGAAATATATGAGACAAGTGTTAAGCTCTGTATATCTAAGGAATAGCCATGAAAAAGTTGGAGAGACACTGATCACCTCCAGGGATTTTTGAATTTATGGAATTATTTCACCATTGTCATAAATCACTCAGTAATTTTAAAGGACTAAGCTGCTTTCTATTTTAAGAAATAATGAAGGTACTCCCCATATCAGGCTATCCAGAATCCTTGTCCTGACTTGAAAGGCAAGAATTAACATCTTACGTTGCTTTTCTGTGGATTTCCATGTACATGGTGCTTCCTTTTCCCTTACAGTTGTTGGGAAAGGCAATGCTTCATTTTTTGGCAGTATGTGTATAGGTAGGAGCCAGAGCCTCAACCTGACGAGGATGGGTGTCATTGAAGGAGTGAAAGGCCAGGGTGATGGGCAGGAGATGGCTATTGAGAAATGATGAGTCGCTGCTTCTCACATCAAAGCGCACAGATGGTTGCTGGTTGAGTGTCTTCTTGACGGTACTTCCAGAGCCAATCTGTATCCCTCAGAACATTACCGAAAACCGTGTCTTTCTGTTTTTCTTCTTTCCCTTAGCTGGCTGTATAGGATTCTCCCTTCAGTTTCTCACAAGCCCTTTGAGTCCATTGACCAAGGCCACGTCACTCACAACTGGGATGAAGTTGGTCCTGATCCTAACCAGGTAACCTGACCCCATGAACTGAAACACACCATGTATTCAAAGCCTTGAACAGAGATGCCCAAATCTGGGCTGAAGTCATTGAAAACTTAGACTGCTTTTTAAAGTAAGTGCTGGCATGTCTGTTTGTGACTCATATTTGAGTGGGGATCTTGAAACGGATTGATTGATTATGCGTGTGTGTGGGGAACAGGGGAAGTAAGCATGTCTTTTTGGTTTAATGCCATGTAGATAGGCAGGGGCATGGTTCAGACTTAGGTATGGTCAAACTATCTGCACACATAGGTCTTTATTGTTGACCTGCACTTATCACAGAATATAGGAAACACCTTCAATACTGACATCCCCATAGAGAGACTTCTGAAGTCTGGTATAGGGATGAGAAAATTGCTGAGAAGGATTCTCTAAGCCTTGTGGTGACAGACTGTTATCACGTTCTCTTCTGCCACAGGTACATCCTTTTGTTTTTATTTTTGGTCCAGGAAGTTTCCCCTAATGACCAGCACTATTCATATCCTCAGCCTGCAGCAATGACCCAATGCTATACCAGACAGAACTCTTTAAAGCCAAGGAAGTCTGAGACAACTCCTTTGTCTCCGGGTTTAGGTACATGTCTCTGCTCCCCGGTGTGATATCCTGCAGAGAAGAACAGACCTGGGTTTGCATCCATCCCTGAGCCCCATGCTTACCAGCTGCCCTTGAGCCGTGATGCCTCACTTATAAAACGTGCTGACAGCACTGGTCTTGAGGTGCTGTGGTGAAGATTACACATGAGAGAGTAGGTGTGAACGTGTTTGCATGGTGCCTGACAGGTAATAGGCAAGAACCATGATTGGGATACAGCCGTCCTGATGCAGTCACTTACAGGCTGTGGCAGTTCCCATAAGTCTCAGGATTTATATTCAGGTCAATTTAGCTCTTAGTTAGATTTTTTTTTTTCGTTCTGAGGACTCTGTCTGCACTTCTGTCTCATTTCTCTCCCAAGTCCAAGGAAACCTCTTGTTTCTCCTTCCTGACCCATGATAGTTCATCGATTCCTGAAAATATCTGCAAATGTACTTCCCCTAAATGCTTGGGGTTTGTTTTGTAGGGCGAAAGCCAGAAAATTTCAGTCATTTTGTTTCCTGCCTTGCTGTTTTTCTTCCCATGATTACAGGAACTCAGAGGACTGAGTAGTTTGAAGGCTAAATACTTTCTCCAGTAAGGACAGAAATGGAAGCATTTGGAGTGGTCAAAATGTATCTTAAAATATTGTCTACTTCAGTCATTTTTCAACAGAGATATTTTTTCTAAATAATTGACCTTTAACCTTGTGTGACTTTCTCTTTTCTGCTACTGAGGATTGAACCTAGGAGTTTACGTGTGCTAGGTAAGCACTCCAACACTAACTAAGCTATCTCCTCTCTTTTTACTTTTTATTTTGTGACAGTCTCACTTAGTTGCCTAGGGTGGCCTCGAACTCACTCTGTAGCCTGGGCATATCTTGAACTTGGAATCTTCCTGCATCAGCCTGCAAAGTAGCTAGAACTGAGGACCTGTGCCATAAGCCTGGCTTTGGGGGAAGTTTAGTGGTCTAGCAGATGCTCTCCCTGGTCCCCTCCTGTGTATCTCCTTTCAGCCTAGTGGGGAAAAGCCAGCCCCTGCCTCAGCTCTAACCCAAACTCCACAGATGCAGTCCCCACATAAGTAAGGACTGTAGGCTTTCACCCCTCATCTCAACATTTAGGAATTAGCATGGCAGAGCTTCCTCACTTTACCATCTCCCACTTATCTCACAAAGGACCATAAAATCTGTGCTCATTCTCTGAGCTCCTGTTTGACCTCTAAATGCGTGACATGGACAAAGTGAAGGCACGAGCTGGCAACAGACAGAGGTCAGGAGAAAGGGAAGCAAGTATATCAGCATTTTGTGTGGAGGAGGGAGTCAGGGCAGAATGGTTACCTAACAACCAACAGGTTCCAATGCTTAGAAACTGTCATCACGAGCTGCCAGCAGTATGAGCCACGGAACTTCACTGTGGACAGAGATTCTATCATGTAGATAAACACTCCCAGGTAACCTCAGGGTGCTAAATCAGAACAATAGACGACTACTGGGTTGTGTCAAGCCAGTGACTTTTAGTTTCTTCTCTTTCTCCACAGTTAACCTTTCCTTGGGTGAGACTGCCAGGCAGGGAGTTCAAGACAGTTGCATTGCTTGTGGAAGATGGTTTCCCAGTCAGATAAGGGCATTCCAGGCCCTCCCCGGGAGAGGAAGCAGCAGACCAGAGACTGACCTTGACTCCCAGACAGCTTCTTCGTCTCAGCATGCCCAAGTGTCACTTGGGGGGTTTCTCTTCCTGAGCCTCTAGAGTTAAATTTCAGAATCTCTGAGTCCTCTCCCAAAGTCGCCCGTCTGCCTAGCAACAGGACTCTATTTTCACCAGGAAAATAGGAAGCGTGGCACCTATGGGTTTTATAAATGCCAATGCGATGCTTATTATATGCCAGTGTAGGAGGATTGAGAGGGCATTTGGACCACAGAGAGTTTTCCAGCTCTTTATTCAGGTGGCGCAGGAAATCCTCAATTATAGTTCTCTCTAATAGAGCCAAATCTCCTGTCACACAAAGGAACAAAGAGGCTGTGAAATGACCAAACATGAAGAAATTAGGGACAAGCGACATTATCTCTGAAAAATCTCTTAATCGACCCTAAAGTATAGGCTATATGATCCTGTACAGGCTACCCACAGAAGAAAACTCCTTGGTAAACTAAATCGAGAACAACTGAGCTGGACTAAATGAATGCTTACAGGGCAAGTTTCCTAGGCAGGTTGGAGGAATGGAGATCACAGTCACATTACTCATGTTAAGTGGGGAGGGCCAGAAGATCCAGTGTCCTTGCCTGTGCACATCATTCCCAGCAGCTGCCTCAGCATCCAAACTTCAGTCTTGTCTATAGTTGTGTGAGCGACAGTGAAGCCATTACTTCTTTCAAATGATTTTATTAGGGGCAGGGTAGGTTTTAAATCTAACCTTTAAGGAAAATATATAACAAAACCTTCTGCAAGTATGAGGTGTAAGGTCCTTGGGAATAGGCTTTCATTACCTGTTGTTTCCATGACTACCGTGCTGCACTTTGTTTCATGTGATTACATCTCTTCTTAAGGTCATTTGGAGGTACAGGTTCCATTTCATAGCATCTGTAAAAATCACAAAGTGTAGAGCCCAGCAGATCTCTGCAATAAACTGTTTACTGATTCATAACAGGTGCTAGCCATAAAATGAGAGACAAGGTTCTGGGACAAGTTCCCATAGTCACCTACAACCTGGGTAGTAGTTAGCAGATGTCTGTCAGACTGGAGCTAAGGGTGTCCCTGATAAACATAGGGGAAGAAATGCACCGCACTGGTTATAGATGGGAGCGGTCAAATATGACAGCGAGGGAGAAAGTCTGCAGACAGAAGGGCAGTCCTTGAGGAGAGTTGTGGTCACGTCTGGACTGGTTGAGGTTACAACAATTAATATGTAAAATAGGATTCTGTGGTCCTGGTCATCACTGCAACTAGATTTAAGTCACAGTTTCAATATAAACCGATATTTTATTGGTTTTGAATTAAATTCTGATTAATTTCTATTTCTTATCACTTTGGCCTCTGCCATTAAATTTGGGACATATCAGAATTATAAAGTTCACCTTAGGTCAAATACAATTCTTCTAGTTTGAACCTCTTTTTCTCTCTCCACCTCCCTACTGTGTCTGTGTGTGCATGTAAGTGTGTGTGTGTGCGTGCGTGTGTGTGTGTGTGTGTGTGTGTGTGTGTGTGTGTGTGTGTGTGTGTTTCTCAGGATGGCTTCAAACTCATGATCCCCCTGCCCCTGCCTCTCTAATGCTAAGAGTATAGGCAGGTGCTACCACATCCAGCCTTGCCTTCTTGTAAAAGTATCTAATTTCTAAAACCTCAAATGCTGTAGGAGTTAATAATGTAGAAAGTGGAACCCTCTCACCCTAGGCAAGAGTCACACGAATTTCAGTTGTGTATGCTAAATCATTATGTCACAACTAGTCAACATACATTTTGCAAAGAAGTTCCTGACACTGTGTTTCAAAGCTTGAATCAATGGCAAGAAACCAAAACAGCTGTGTTGGAGTTGACAGCTGCTTTCTAGTCGACCCCTAATTCACTGACTACCCCCTTTCCTGGGTTTTCCATTCTAACACCGCATTGTGGTTTCCTTTTTTTCTTTTTTCTTTTGTTTTGGTTTTCGAGACAGGGTTTCTCTGTGTAGTCCTGGTTGCCTTGGAACTCACCGTGTAGACCAGGGTGGCCTCTTACTCAGAGATCTGCCTGCCTCTGCCTCCTGAGTGCTGGGGTTAAAGGCATGCAGCACCACACTTGGCTTGACATTGTGACTTTTTCTTCTTGGACTTGTTACCTTAGCCTTGTTTCGAATTCCTTGAACACTTTGGCAGTGACCAAACATATTTTCCCCCTAGTGTCTCCTCTGCTCACACACTGGGAGAGACGTGCCTCAGAACTCCTCAGTACCTTCTTGCCACCAGAGTCGTAGAAATAGCAGCCAACGATCTTCTTGACCTGTGATCTGTGTCACCTGCTATCGGCTCCCTTTGCCTGATAGACACTCTGGCTATTCTTGTACACATCTATCCTTTTGTCTTCATTTACTACTTGACAAGTTAATATCTCTTTCCAATTTCATGCTTCATTAATTAACCACAGCATTCTGCGTTCATCACTTCCCCCTTCATAACCTTTTCCAAATATGGACTCCAGACTCTCATGACAGAAGTCTGAGGAAATTATATTTAGGCTCCTATCTGACAGGCCTTCCTGGCAGAAGCCTGTATGGTAGGTGTGTCTTTACCTGTCAAAGCCCGATTCTAATACTTCAGTAGCTTCACCAAGTACCCACGTTAAAGGTCGCTGAGACTTTGAAGAGTCAAGGCTTGCTTAATACTTCCTCTAATCTAACCTCCAGTCCTATAAAGATCACCACCCACCAATAGGCTGTTGTGACGATCATCCTTGATGCCTTCCCACAAGCCTGGGGACAATCCCACCACAGCCTTCATCTTCTTTAGTTTATATTGGATCCGCATCTGAGAATTAATGGAAGCTCTCGAGTGTTTTTAAATCCAGCTTTTGGAGGTTAGTTCAGTCTGTTAATATCTCATATAAGAAGCATGCCTAATTCTCTTTATCGTATCTCTTCCCCTAACTTGTGGAAGCTCAGAATTGAATGAGCAAATCTAAATCCAATTCAAGTTTACAGATTCCAACTCACATTCTGAGTCAGCAATCTTTTCTAGAAGCTGGTCTTCTAGAGCTTGTTTTTATTATAATCCCTAACGTTTGATGGTTGGACAATCAGACCCTTGACACAGTTGAAGCCTAGACCATGGAGATTATCACTTGGGTTTCAACTAGTATGATTTGAACCGTGTGGGAATTATTTCAGAATTAATTAAAGGTCATATCATAGAATTCCTTCTGTCCCAGAACACGCAACTTATCAAAAATGCTGCCAAACAATCCATCCTTCCAGAATATTTGCTATTGAACTTATCCAACTCTCCAGATCTTGCCATACTGACAGACTCTTTCTTCCAAAATACCTTAGGCCTTCCTGCCTTCCTGATCCAAGTCTCTCTCAGCTGCTGCTGCCTCCCATCCCCCACCACTCCTCCTCCTCCTCCTCCTCCTCCTCCTCCTCTACTCTCCCTCCTCCTCTTGGCAGAGTGAACCTCGGTCTCCCGCTGAATATGCGCTCTACTCCCAGTCCTGACAGACATTTTAAGAAAATAATTTAACCCCTCACATCCACTTACCCCATTAACTCCTCCATCCTATATAAGTCGCCCACCCTGACTATTCTTAGAAGTTAACCTTGTGCTTAGGAAGCTGAGATATAGTTGGGCTATATAACAAGATCCTAACTGAAAGAAAGAAAGAAAGAAAGAAAGAAAGAAAGAAAGAAAGAAAGAAAGAAAGAAAGAAAAGGGTGAAAAAAAGGGAAACATCCCCCTCATCCCCCCCTTTTGTCCCTGAGATGAAGACCTGTTATGTTTGTCCAGTCTGGCCTTGAACCCCTGGACTTGGGAAATCCTGTGTCTCAGTTTCCTGAGTAGGTACTAGACTAATAGGGGACTACATCCCCATGGTAGGCCTTATCTCCAAGAATAACACACTTTTATAAAACTTGCATAAAAGTAGCAATGCCTAGGAATTCCACCAATGCAGAATTAACTACATCTAATATTTTGGCTTATTCCTTTTCATTTTATTCCTTGTACATATGCATGAAGAAGTATTCCTAGAGTTCCATGCAAGCAGGTACCAAAAATAATTGAAAACAACATCAATCCTTACTTGATTCTCCTTAAAACATTAACAAATGTCTAATATATGTCCTGAAGCATCGCTTTGTAAAATCCCCTTCTTCAGTTTTACCCAGACTCCAAGCCTTTTCTGAGCTGGGATCTTCTCTCTCTTTCTCTTGCCTGCCCCAAGCTCTTTGCCTTATCTCCCATTGGTTTAGTTCAACTTTTCTACACTCTCTACCTTCTGCCTCTAGAAAATGGCATCAGTCATGGAGCTTCCTAAGACACACACAGACTGATATCCACAGTGAGACTGAAGTTCAAGGATATCCAGTGAGAATGTGTGAGTCACAATTACTCTCCATGGAGTAGGGAGGAGCAGAGAGAGAACTGAATATGAATAATTTAAAAACATTATTTGCATGTGTCTACTATAATTAGCTCATGATGTAATAGTTTCATATTTTTAAAAAAAAACTTATTTTGTACCTTTTCCCATGTCTTATATTCCTGTCGGTAGATTTTTGTTGTTGTTTGATTTTTTGTTGTTTTTTGTTTTGTTTTTTCCCAATACAGGGCTTCTTTGTGTAGCCCTGGCTGTCCTGGATCTCGCTCTGCAGACGAGGATGGCCT
>CABHPR010120001.1:392-20001 GCA_902168415.1 Peromyscus melanophrys
ATATACATTTTAAACTTTGTTAAGATATGAATGGTCATATAGAGTACTAACTAATTCTAGAAAAAAGGCTTCAATTAGCTGCATATATGTCTTTGTGTTCGAGTCTCTTATCAGTTTTCTGCAGGAATTCACGGCCAGGCCTAACATCAACTGAAGTCTCCAGGAAGAAGATGGGGCCCCACAACAACAACAATTCCACGTGGACAATAATAACATCACTAATCTGGCAAACATCATCTACAGATCAGCTTTGAACTACAAAATGCTCAGAGCAATTTTGAGAAAGCTAGCTGAAATGATCCAGTCTCAAAGACTACTTGATTAAGGATTTGAGATAAACCCTGAACTTTGGCATTATACACAAACTGGATAGCGAAGGATATAGTTACCTTTCCTAGATTTTGACAATTAACCTAAAATTTTTCTTTTCAGAACAAAGATACCTTCGCCCATACCCAGCAGGAAGCAATTTTAAGAATACGACGCCCACATTCCCAAAGAGGTGGTGTGGGACGGGTGGTTTTTTGGTCTTTTAATGGGTTTTGGGTCTGGGATAATTTTCATTGTTTAGAGGGGTTGGTTACAAATTGTTGTCAAGGGTTAGGAAAAGAGCTAAGCAAAGGAGATTAGATTTAAGGTTCTTGTTAAAAAAAAGAAAAAGAAAGAAAGAAAATTATTAGTTTTAAATACTTTACATTGGATTGGATTGTTTTGTATACAAATTATATATATTGAAATTGATATTGTTAGAAAATGCTATATGTATATTTCTAATTGTACTTATACCATTCATTTAACAAAATAATGCAAATTGCTGATTCTTGAATGTTATTATTACCAACTATTAGGATATAAAGAAATGAAAGTTAGTAGTTAGACATTACAATAGAACTTGTCATATTAGGTATATTTTCAAAATTGAGCAGATATATTTTAGATAGACAGGTCATCTTCAAACCCTTCAGAGATCTACAGAATATGGCATTTAAAATGTTTTAATAACCTAGAAAATTTTTCTTTTTTGTTATGACTATGAGACATGTTGGCTCCTGACAATACCAATCTACTTCAGAGAGAATATGGGCATTGAAGAAACTGCATATGGAGTTAACTTTCATTGTGGCAAAAGTAGCCACCGGACAACAAAGTATCCTCAAATCAACTGTTGACAAACAGGACAGACAGGACACGAAACTAAGGACTACTGATTCTTGCCAAAACAAGTGTGGTTATGGTTTTATCAAAAGGCATCTTCTGAGGCCAGGACAATATGGCACCATCCCTGAAGTGGCCTTCGCAATCTGGAAAAGGTACAGTGCCTTTTTCTTTGAAGGCAGCTAAACAGGCAGTGGGCCAATGGCTTCTGATGTGCAATGGAAGAGCAGCTGAAACAGTTATTCTTGAAGAGTAACTAAGCTCACGCCTCTCAATAGCAGACTGGCATTTAATAGAGGGATGTGGAGAAGAACGGGATGCTGAGATGAAGCCACACATACACGGTCAAGAGGAATGGACAGCTGAATTAAAAAACCATCAACAATTTCCAGAATTTAAAATCCTGAATCATGACATGACACTAATGGAATTCAGGTATTTCTGGTACATGGACTGCTCTCACCCAATGTGAGGTTGAACTGTTGACCTTGTGTACGTCCTACTTCACAAATGAGTCTGTCAGATACGCTAAGCCTATAGGCTGAAGATGATGCCCCAACACTGCGGAGAAACCTCAGGTGACTGTCCAGGCGGCTGGCTGTTTCTGTCAACTCACAATTTTTTGGAAGTTGCTTGCATGTACTTCCTGTTTTTATTTTTGTTAGCTAATATTATTTCCTTCTTGGGTCTCTGAAGGAGTTGAAGATTATTTAGTTATAGTTGAAGATTAATTAGGATAGAAAGTGAATTAGATAGAATAGGATAGATAATAGAATTATTTTCTCTGAATTTGTTAAATACAAATAGACTAGACATTGTTTAGGTATTTATTACTTGTATATATTGTATATAGTTATTGTACTTCTGTATATAGTTTTTCTTTAATTATAAGTGTTTTCCTTTTTTCTTTTTATTAAAATAGAAAGGGGGAAATATGGTGATATTTTTCTTTTGTACCAAAATGTTAATTGTATGTTAATAAATAAAGTTGCCTGGGGGTCAGAGCTATTAGCAAGCCATAGGAAAGCAGGGCAGTGGTGGTATACGCTTGTGATCACAGCACTTGGTAGACAGAGCTAGGTAAGTCTCTGTGTGTGTTCAGGGATACAGCCAGCATTGGATACACATGCCTTTAATCTCAATACCAACCATAGAACACCTGGAGGTCTATACAAACAGGCCGTGATGAGGCAGTCCTCTGGTTGGGTTTACAACCAATGAGAAGGCAGAACAGAGACTATATAAAGACTTTAACACAGGAAGTAGCGGCTCCTTCGGAGAGGTAGGATCACTGCAGGAGGAAGGGTAAGGTTTTAGCTCTTAGCTCTGACCTCTTGGCTTTCTTCTTTGCATTGGTTCTGTGTTTCTTATTTATAAGACGGTTGGTTACATCTACACTGTCCCCATAGGTTCATAGATCTGAACACTTGGTCCCCAGATGGTGGTTGCTGTATGGGAGGTTTAGGAGGTACAGCCTTGCTGGAGGAACCAGGTGACTGGAGGTGGACTGGGACATTAAGTACCCATACCATTTCCAGTTCTCACCATGTCTGCCTGCTGTCACACCTCCCCACAATGATGGTGATGAACTTTAACCCTCTGGAACTGTAAGCCCAAACAAGTTTCCTGGGTCACGTGTTTTATCACAGCAATGGATGGATGGGAGGAGCGCTGTGAAATGCTGCATTCTGGAGACATGACATGGCCATTGCTCTCATGAGCTCTCTGCAGCTATGGCTCCCTGCACAAGACCAAGCCAATCAACAGTCCAGCATGGAGAGCAGAGGTGCTGGTGTGGCTCCACTCCTGCTGAGAAGCTATGGGCAACTGGATGCAGCTGATGGCAGCCTACCCATGCTCCAGGGGACCTGGGCTCCACACTTAGGTGCACGCAGATGGCACTCATTGGACTCTGTGGGCCACAAGAAGACAGAGAGGAAGAGGTGGAAGAGGAAGAGATAAAGATGGAGAAGTATTGGGGGTGTCATAGTTTTTGTCATTTTGTCACAAACCTAGATAATACAAGATATCAATTACAGCTGTCTCAATCTATAAGGGATGGTTCCCAAAGGAACATAAAGAATAACAGACATCATCTGTCTTTCCATCACCCTTCCTTCTTCTTCCCCTGCTTACTGTTTCCTCCTCCCTGTTTATTTAGGGTGGCCTTGGACTCTGTAGAGCCAAGAATGGCCTTGAGCTTCTGACTCCTGCCTCCTCCTCCCGAATGCTAAGGTTACAGGTGTGTGCCACCACAACCTCTTTTGTGGTGCCAGGGATCCAAGCCAAGGCATTATGTATACTAGGCCAGCATTCTACCAAATGAGCCACACCCCCAACCCTAGAAACGACTTTTCTGTTGAAAATTCTATCATTCACGATACACACAACTTGCTAGCAATACTGCACAAGGACCTCTAACCTTGCATATACCCCTAGGATACAAGAATGTGGCAACCCAGGCCAATTTAAGACATACAGAAGCACTGGAAACTCAGGACACTCAACAGAAGATCCCACTGACTCATTTAGCTAAAGCGAGCTGATGAAATGAGACTATTTCTACACCTGATCTACTGAACTTTCCATGTGAAATATTTGCTTACCTGAAGACCCACAGCTGGGCCTCTTCTAGTGTGCACAGGCATACTGGACGACTTGGCCGTCATGGCCGCTTACTGAACATTTGTATGTGTGGCAACATTTGGTCTGAGACATGACTTCATTGTTATGGGCCTGGTAGTATGATGCCTCCAGCACTGGACGCTACCTGTGTCTACCAAAACAACATGTGCTGTTTGGGAACTGGGCTTGCAATTTCCCAAAGAAGCCTGTTGAGACAGAGCCTCATAGCAGGAGTAGATTCTCACCGAGCCGAGGCACAAGCTTGCCATTCTGGACCTTCCAGGAGAAAGGCTGTTTCCCTTTAGTGGGGTAAACCACAGGAAGCTCCACAGACAGCCTTGGAGTGTGGGCTCCTCAGGCCTGGGATGCTGCCAATCATGCCTGCACTGTCTTTTGGCCCCTAGGATGCAAGATACTCCAATTTTATTTTCTTTTAAGAAATTCTCTCCAAATATCTGGCCTCTAGATTCTATTCAAAATGATGTCATTTAATCAATGCCAATATTAGAAGGGATGGAGGAGAGGCAGCGATGTCACTTCAGCAAGTCTGTGAAGACCGGAAGCACCCGTGTTTTCAAAGCAGTGTCTTCTTGTAGCAGCTGCATGTCCCTAACCCTCCAAATGCTTGATTTAAGCTAAAAATGAACTAAAACAAAAGGGAACTAAGTTTGTTCTAACCGAAGGCAAAGCTTTAGACTCTCATAGGACATCTATCAAGCTGCCTACAGTTTTCCTGAGCACGGTCTGAAATGTGACCAGGCAAAAACAATCTCTTTAGGTAGCAGAATGCACTTCCAAAGTCCAAACCTCTAGAGACAGCCGACAGTGTCCCCACTCAGCCTGGTCACTAACAGTGCAAATCCAAAGACAGCTGACAGAGTCCCCACTCAGCCTGGTCACTAACAGTGCAAATCCAAAGACAGCTGACAGAGTCCCCACTCAGCCTGGTCACTAACAGTGTCCAATCCAAAGACAGCCAACAGAGTCCCCACTCAGGCTGGCTGCCAACAGTTCCAAGTGGAATCTCACCTGCCCTAAGTGAGCACAGTGGCTAGCCTGATCGTGTTACTGTGAGAGTCGGAGGCACTTAAGATTGCAAGCTGGGAATCCCAGACCTCATGTCCTCTGAGCTAAAGTCCTAATGTCTGACAGATGAACAGCTATCTTGCTAGCCATCTCCTAGGGCACTGCAAAGGACATGGAGATAGCCTGCATCAATGCTACTGAAAGAGCCAAGGAGCCAAGGGCAACTCTCACCCTGTGGGCACTACCCGGCCCCCACCGGTTTACAGCCACAGCAGGGATGAGCAAGGGCCCCAGACTTCTAAGAAGTAGTGGAACAGGGACAGCACAGCCATGCAACTGCCACTCTGTCTCCTGTCCCTGATGCACAGAGACCAGAGATTCAGCAGTCGGCTCACAGGTGACTGCTCCCCCGAGCTTTCTGCTGGCTCAGCTTAAGTCCAGGTACCTGAGCAGACGTTCTGGCCTCAGGACAGCACAGACATCCTCCTCCCCACCATCACTTTCTCAGGAGCACCAACTGCAGCTGTGTGGAGGTTAATAACTAAACTCCTAGGTGAGCAGATTTCGTGAAGTGGAAAGGCCCAGGCTCTAATACCCTGGGTGCTGGCATCTGCTCCCTCCTAAGCGCCATTGCTTTGCCAAAGAATGGTTCACCCTTCTTGTTTCTGTCCCCCTTTAAGGACCTCTACAGAGGGGACTTTTCTACATTGGAAATGACAAAATGAGCATATTTATTTTAAAAAAGGAAAGAAAAGAGAGAAGAGAAAGTCATTCAATTTCTGTTCAAAGGAGCCATAAAGACACTTACCCATGTTGGGTGGTGGTGTACATGCCTTTAATCCCGGTACTCAGTAGGCAGAGGCAGAAGGATCTCTGTGAGTTTGAGGCTGGCCTGGTCTACAAAGTGAGTTCCAGGTCAGCCAGGGCAACACAGAGAAACCCTGTCTCAAAAAAAAAAAAAAAAAAAAAAAAAGACAAGACACGTATCCAGTCCAATTGAGTGATGCCAGGCACACAGTCTCTTACTTCATTGTTATGACCACTGAAAAGGTATTTTAACTTTTATACCAGAGGAAGAAAATCTTAGGAAGTCTGAGCCATGCCTCCAAAGTCATACAAGATCACGTGTGTGTGTGTGTGTGTGTGTGTGTGTGTGTGTTTGTGTGTGTGTGTCTGTGTGTGTGTGTGTCTGTGTGTGTGTGTGTGTCTGTGTGTGTGTGTGTGTGTCTGTGTGTCTGTGTGTGTGTCTGTGTGTGTGTGTGTGTGTATCAGCACTCATCTCACCGCCCTGGCTACAGTCATCTGGTAGCATTTAATGGTATATCACGTGATGCCCAAATCCAGCTCCAGGGGATCCAGCATAACCCTTTATGTAAGATGTCTGTGTATTACCTACGCACACCCTTCTATAGACTCGACTCAGCTCTAGACTACTTAGTATACCGACAAGATGCAAATGCTAGGTACAGGGCGCTCATAATACTGCGTAGGAGGACTAAGGGTGAAAAGGGCCTGAGCACCTTCAGTGTAGACTAATCTTCCCCAAATAGCTCTAATCTGTGATCAGTCGGCCTCATGGAAGCAGAGCCCACAGACACAAAGGACATTCAAAACCCAAGGGAACTGCAAGGTCCCTTGAGCCGATGGCACTTACTCACACATACCTGCTGTTTCAGGTTTTACCATTTCTTTCATAGTAAGACCTTTCTAGAGAATTGCTCATTCTGTTTATTCATAATATAAAGTCTCAAATGACTTGCAGAGGCAGGATGGCCTTGAGAGTGACCCAAGCCTGAGCTAACAAAAGACTCTGTCTCATAACAAACTCTTTAGGAGCTGGAGATCTGGGTCAGTGGTTACAAGCACTCACTGTTCTTCCTAAGGACCAGATTTAGTTCCAGCATCCATATGGTGGCTAACAGCTGCTTGTTAACTCCAGTTCCAGGGGGTCAGTGCCCTCTTCTGGCCCTCCACGGGCAATAGGCCCACAATCAGTGCACATACATACAAGCTGACACACACACACACACACACACACACACACACACACACACACACAGAGAACATGTAATTAAAATTGTTTGTTTTCTTTGAGACAGGGTCTTATGTGGTGGTATTGTATTCCCCAAAATATTGTGCACCCTAATAAATTTATCTGGGGTCAGAGAACAGACAGCCACTAGATACAAAGGCTAGAAAATGGTGGCACTCACACCTTTAATCCTAGCATTCCAGAGGCAGAAATCCATCTGTTCAAGGATACAGCCAAGCATGGTGACTCACGCCTTTAATCCCAGAAAGTGAGCCTTTAATCCCAGGGAGTGGTGGTAGAAGGCAGAAAGGTATATAAGGCGTGAGGACCAGAAACTAGAAGCATTTGGCTGGTTAAGCATTCAGGCTTTTGAGCACAGTTCAGCTGAGAGCCATTGGGATGAGGACACAGAAGCTTCCAGTCTGAGGAAACAGGACCAGCTGAGAAGTTGGCCAGGTGAGGTAGCTGTGGCTTATTCTGCTTCTCTGATCTTCCAGTTCACCCCAATACCTGGCTCAGGTTTGATTTTATTAATAAGAACTTTTAAGATTCCTGCTACAGTCTTACTATGCAGCCCTGGCCAGTCTGGAACTTGCTATGTAGACTAAGTTGGGCTCACACTCACAGAGATCCACCTGCCTCAGCCTCCAGAGTGCTGAGATTAAAGTATGCGCTACCACCACACATAGCTAAAAAATTTTTTAAATAAATAAAAAAATTAAAAATAAGTAAATAACCCCCCCTTGAAGAATTCTCCACTTTGGAGGTTACTGAGAGGAATACAGCATGAGCCCAGAGACACTCACTTCCTCAACTTGTCTGCAGTCTTAAGCTGCTCAGGTATGACCGAAACACACGCACAGCTTCTCTCAGGCAGTGCCCTGTGGGGTCCCTGGGTGGCCGTCCTCCTGCAGAGTTGGGCAGGGTGGCACAGGTCTCATTTTCCATGTATCCTCCTGGTGCCTACAGGAAGGTATAGGCACGAGGAGCGGGGGTGGGGGTGGGGGAGGCTGCTGGGGCAGACAACAGCAGTTACTGTGTATCGGGAACTCCACCTGCTCTGCTGGCCCGAAGAGCTGTGTGTGTTTTTCTTTCTCAGGTACTGCTTTACACAGGCATCCCTTTTCACTTTTTATTTTTACACCTGACGTATGTGATACTGAGGATCAAGCCCAGGCTGCAAATGCATGCAAGGCAAACACTCTACCTTCTGAGCTACACTGCCAGTCATTCACTTACTTATGTGTATGTGCATGCATTTTGTGTGGAGGGGTGGGTGCGCTTCTGCTATGGCAGATGCGTGTGGAGGTCAGAGGACAACCTCAGGGATTGGGCCTTGTATCTTCCGCCTTGAGACTGGGTCTTGTTTTTTCCTGTGTACACCTGGCCAGCTGCCTTTCAAGCTTCCAAAGATTCTGTGTCTGCTTCCTCTGTCCCCACAGGAGCGCTGAGATCATGAACAGTCACATTATGTCCCTGGTTTTTATGGGACCTCTGAGGATTCTAAGTTGGGTCCTCATGCTTGCATTCAGCAAATAATTTTTATTTTTTTAATTAATTAGTGTGTGTGTGTGTGTGTGTGTGTGTGTGTGTGTGTGTGTGTGTGTCTTTTCTAGACAGGGTTCCCCTGTGTAGCTCTGGTTATCCTGGAACTCACTTTGTAGATCAGGCTGGTCTTGAACTCAGAGATCCACCTGCCTCCACCTCCCAAGTGCTAGGATTAAAGGTGTGCACCACCACTGCCCAGCTGCAGATACTTTTTACCTGGGTGCTTTTTAGCCCTCTCTTCAACACCTCGTTTATTTTTAAAAATCTGCTCACATTATGATTGAAACTGTTCCTCTGTGTCAGTCATATTAAATTAAGCTAATGATTAAAGTCAGCACATGGGGATATTTTACAGAGTGAAGAATAAACATAGTTCCTTAAAGGGCAGCAATCATGTGCAGATTCCTTAAAGGGCAGATTCATGTTCGGGATGTATGGGAGCTGGTGTGCAGAATGCGGCGCTGCCCTCAGACTCCACTTCTATGATCCCTTCCCTCCAAGGTCCTTCAAGAAAGAGCGGATGTAGAAAGGAATGACCAGGAGAAGCCCAAGCATATCTCTTGCTTCCACAAATTACACCAAGTCAGAGTGCCAACAAAGTCCTTAAAAAAACCCAATGCCTCAGCAAGTCTACAGTTAACTGTGCGGACACTGAAGCTGTGTGGCGGTGGGATGATGGGAAAATCTGACCACAGGGAGCAAACCTGGCACATCCTCCCAAAAAGTCAGTGCGGGGATGGCACCTGGGTGTCAGGACACTGAGTGCTCCTCAGACTCACATACTTGGTGGTCTGTTCCCCAACTGAAGGATCACAGCTAGCACACCTGCTGCTCTAAGGGCCACGTGGGAGAGATTTCCCAAGTCTAATGAGGGCTAACAATTCAAGATGCATTGTTCCATGTGCACTCTAACCAGCCCTCTGACAGTCTGGGAAGGGGAACATGGAGGGCCTTTGTTCTTTAAGTAAGACACAATGATAAGAGTATTACTTAAAGCAGAGAAGAACAGACACTCTGGATGTATCGCTGTCATCACGTAACATAAACAAGTCATGAGGACATTGACTTTGGGAATAGAACGTCAGTTCCTTTTCCTTCCTGTGGCAAAAAGTCTACAGTGCTAAATATTTTCAGAAATACCAATGGGGGCAGCAAGATGGCTCGGTGGGTGATGGCACCTGCTGTCAAGCCCGACTGACCCATGTTCGATCCCTGGGACCCACATGGTGAAAGGAGCATCAACTCTGGCAAGCAGATCTCGACTTCCACTCATGTGTCACACACACAATACAAAGCAAGCGAATGCAGTGAAAAAGAGCATTCCTCTAAAAAGAAAGATACCAGGGTAGCATAATAAGAGGACTTTTGGAGCGGACATTTCAGAAGCCTGCAGGACAGCAAGCAAAGCCTTCCGAGAGTTCACTGCTGGAATGCCCTTGAATCCAATGTTAAGCCGACTTTTGTAATTCCCAACGGCAAACTCTGGACATGATCTTCCAAGAGAGGAACAGGTCATCAAGGGCGTCACTAAAGCAGATGGGAATGTAATGCCAAGGGAAAGCTGATGGACAAAACAGAACACTGAAAGGCCACATCCCTACCTGGGCACCAACCAGCCAAGGGCACCGTGCTGTCATGCCTGGTGGTCAGCATCCCACTAGACAGGAGCCCTGGGAGTGGTGGCCCATCTTTCTTTATTTCATGAATGTATCCATGAGTTATTGTTTGTTCTCACCATTCATCACACACTCGATGTTTCTTACCATCTGCCAGAGCCTAGCATCCCTTGCAGCCTATGTTTAGCTGCTCGTTGAAGATGATTAAGAGGCCTCATGCATAGGAAGGTACCACCATCTAGCTTTACTGCCATGTCCAGAGGAAATCAACAGAAACTCACCACGCTATCAGCCAAAAATATTTCATAAATTATTAGTTATTACTCTTATTTTAGTGATTTGAAACAAGGTCTCCCTCTGCAGCCCACTTGGGCTAGCCTCAAACTCCTACCTCAGTCTCTTGAGTGCTGGGATAATTAGAGTAATTCATCACTTCTGGCATCATAAAATTATTCAATTGAATTGCTTTAATAGTAAAATAAGTTCATGTAACTATGTCTTTGGATATTATAAATACTCCATTTAGATATTTATATTGAGGCTGGAGATATGGCTCAGTGACTAAGGACACTTACTGCTCTTCCAGAGACTCGTGTTCCGTTCCCAGCACCTACAAGGTGCCTCACAACCACCTCTAACTCCAGCTCCAGGGCATCTAATGCCCTCTGCTGGCTTCTGTTGGCTCATGCATACATATGGTACACATGAACTCACGCAGGTGCACACATGTATACATAAACATAATATATAAGGGGTTGGAGAGAAGGTTCAGCAGTTAAGAGCACCTGCTGATCTCCCAGAAGAACTGGGTTCAATTCCCAGCACCAACATGGAGGCTCACAATCTTCAGTTCCAAAGGATCTGATGCCCTATTCTGGCCTCCAAAGGCTCCTGAATGCATGTTGTGCGTATAAACTCACACAGGCACATGCACTCTAAAATAACTAACTGCCAGGACTCTGTGCCCTCAAGAGAACTGACCCACAGAACTCTGAGCAGGCTTATGCCCCAGTTGGCTGCAGTTGGGCACAAGACACACCCAGTGGCAGATCAGTCCTTCAAACAGTTTGCTGTGGTTAAAGACAACGTATCCCCAGAGAAAACTGATAACTCTCCAAAGCCTGAGAGTCACAGTGGGACTGGGCTGGTTGCAGGGATCGCCTCCCAGTCACTTGCTACCATAACAAGCCTCAGAGGGCCAGTTGTCCTATCAGAATGACGTCAGAAAGCCACCCAAACACTCTGCAAAGCCACAGTGGGTGTATAGGTTCAAAAAGTTGACTGCTTTCGTCAGCATGAACACAGTCCATGACCCAAAAGACTTAAGAACCAAGAGATAGATGTGGGATGGAGGCTCAAAGTGAACACAATTATTTCCAAACTGAAAAGCCTGGTGCTTCAATGTCCTGAAGACAAGCAGGCCTGACAATCAACAGACACACTGAAGAAGATCACAGCCCTGTATTTTCTGGTCTTCATAGGAGACAGGAGGAAGCCTGAAGGGAAAGGTGTGCTCAGGTGACCGCAGGCGACAGGGAAGCAGGATGACCTCTGCTGCTGACAGGGAGGAGCAAGGCTGAGTCCTCTGAAATCATGAGGAGTGTATTCTCAGGGGGCTGTGAGGGGACAGGAGGGCAGCCTTGAGCTCTGACTCCCAGATCCTCGACTCTGCCCTTCTTGTATCTGTCTGTGGAGAAAGAGTGCAGCTCGAGGAGGCACCACACACTCAGGGACACGTGGGGCCACCACAGTGGTCTCTGCTTCCTGTTTCTGGTGTCAACACCAGTCCCAGGAGTGGGCAAAGGCCCTGGTGCCTGGCCCGGGAAACTGGATATGCGTCAGCCATTGCAATTTCCCTGGGAAACAGAAAATATTTTCCTCGCTCTATGGATGAGGAAATTGAAGCAAAGGGAGAGACATCAGAGATTTTCCAAGGAGGAGGAAGAGCCAAGAGTTGTGAGGTTAAGGCTTATAGTTGAGCACTGCTCCCTGGCTCTGGCGGGACATCCCAGCTCCTTTTGGGAGCCCAACAGCTCTGGAGATCGGAGAAACATGAGTTGCTAAGGACGTGATGTGGGATACCACACAACCACACATATGGATCCCATCACCCACTCAAATAGAAAGCTTAAGGCCTCGCTGGGTAAGTAAGATAGGAAAAGAGGACCAGAGTGGGGGTTACTCATCATTTTCCCAACAAGAGATTTATGTCCCTTTTGGAAAGGGGAAGAAAACCCTGGCTACAGCTCTGTTTTGAGTAATATTTGCCACTGAGAAGCTGTATGCAGAAACTCCTGGCAAAAGCCCTTGGGAGCTCTTCCGACTGGGCGCTGGCCAATCCTTGTAGAGGGCTGAGAAGCAGGGAGGATGCTTGACACAGAGCTCTAATCCCTCTACCTGCAGATCATTTCAAACTCACAGCAGTAACTAAAAAGATTATCTGCATGTCACGTGAGCATATGCCTTTTCCGACAAATCAAGGCCACAACTCACAGTTCACAATGGCAGGTAATAGCTGAGGGCCCTTCTCAAATATATCTTCATACTTTTCTGCAATCAAAATGGACTGCTGGTCTGGGATGTGGTTTGACTCTGGCTTCCGCCCCTAGCACAGGACACACAGACACTGCCAGGGGAACAAAGGCTGGAAGAACAGCACTTGAAAGTGCAGAAGCGAGCAACTTGAGGAGTGAGGAGAGCCAGCATTAGCTCATCTACTGACTCACCGGCCAGAGGAAGACATGGGGGCGGTGAAGGCAGAAGCACCTAGCTTGGGGTCACTCAGCAGGCCAGGCGGTAAACAGAGCCAGGGCCCTGGGAATCCCCCACTGTGGCTGCTTAATGCCATAAGCTGGGAAAGCCCCTAAGCTCCAGGCGGAGGTGAGAGCGTTTTATATGGAACTGTAAGATTCAAAACAGAGACGAATACACTGAACCTCGGGAAATGCTGCTCATGCAGGCAAATGGCTGGTCTCGTTAAGTCCCCACTGGGTACCCAACAACCTGAGTACACAGTGCTTTCTCTGGCCATTATGCAAGCTGTCCTTGCCTGGGATTGCTTGTGTTCTCTCCATGGGTTAAATCTGTCTTTTAGAATGACAGATTGTTTTTAAATTTGTCTTCTCAACTCAGAAGTGGCTCTCAACAATGCCTCCTCTGGGTAGCCTCATTTATACAAGCAGGTTGTAAAGATAGGGATGTACCAGAACGCAGAGCAGGACACAGGGTGGTGGCAGCTTTGCCTGACAGGTCTGTGTCACTCTGCATATCTCATTTCTTTCTCTTTTATTTATTTTCTTTTTTAACCATGTATGTGTGGGTGGGTGTGTGCACATGAGTACAGGTGCCCACAGAGGCCAGAAGACAGTGCTTGATTCCCTGGAGCTGCAGTTACAGGTTACTGAGTGCTGGGAACCAAACTCAGGTCCTTTGGAAGAGCAGCAAGTGCTTTTACCTGCCGGGCATCTCTTCAGTGCCAGCACGTCACATTTCTTGAGGATAATGCCCCACCTCCGTTTTTTGAGACAGCATCTCTCTCTGTGTAGCCCTGGCTGTCCTAGAACTCACTATGTAGACCAGGTTGTCCTTGACCTCACAGAGAGCTTCCTGCCTCTGCCTCCAGGGTATTGGGACTAAAGGTGGCACAGTGTTTCTTTTGATCATTGTGACAGTCACCTTTCAGTTACTGTAACAAAATACTTGAGACAATTTTAAAAAGATACCGTTTGCTGTGGTTCATGGTCTTAGAAGATTCAGTTCATGGTGTTGGCCCATTGTTTCTGGGGTGAGGTCAGGTGGTTACACCACGGTAGGAGTCCATGGTAGAAAGACCCTTCCCTCACTGCCAAAAGAAAAAAGGAAAGAAAGAGGAAGGGTCCAATATCCCCTTGAAGGGACACCCCCAGTGACCTCACTTCCTCTCAAGGGCTCCCGATAGCATCAAGCCTTTTATGCACAGGTGTCTGAGAACCTCTCAGAGGTAAATGATAATAATGGTGTGTGTCTCCAGCACACAGCAGGAACTCAAACCAACTGAGTACTGAATGCCTACTGTTGGGCGCTGAGACAATAGAGTGGTTTTGTTCTGGTATTTCAGGCTTCTTTAAATTTGTGTGTGTGTGTGTGTGTGTGTATGTGTGTACAGGATCATGTGAGTGCAGGCCCATACATGACACTTTACCTTCTACCTTGCTTGACACAGGTTACCTGGCAGCCTGGGAGCTTTCTGAGATTTTCTTGTTCTGCCTTCCACTGTCTAGAGGTGACAAGATTACAGATGCGCACTAACCATGCAGCTTATGTGGCTTCTGGGGATTTGAACTCAGGTCCTCACTCTTGCACAGCAATCGATTTTCTAGCTGAGCTACCCCCAGTCCCAGATGCTTCTTCCATCATAGGGAACTGTACAACAGAAGAAAGGTGGTGTTGTATTATAGCACAGGATGAATGAGCAGGCCATTGTGAAAAAGGCAAGAAGGAAACTGTTTGCCATCTGATGGCACCAGCTGGTGGCTGTCACTAATGCTGCCTTTCCCTCACCCAGGACACTCATCTCAACACCTCAGACGTTGCCTTACAAGTCATCAGCAGAAGCCCCTCCACAGGCTCATCACCAGACTGAGGATGTTATTAGCCTTGCTCATCACTAAGTAAAACCTCAAACAGCAGGTTTCTGGGCACATCTTGCTACATTTGTGCAGGACTTGGGCCTCAGATGATATGCAAGACAAGCTTGAGGCCTGCTTCTTCCCAAGAGGTGTTTCTGTCACATCACAGATGCTGTGGGTGACAGAACCATGCAGCAATAACAAGCTTACTCCTGCACACTGCACCTCAGGTGAGCAATCTCAAGAATTCTGCCCGCCCCAGAACAGCCCTGCACCTCATTCTGCAGTGGAAACACTGGAAGATGTCTGGACTCCTTAAAGGAAAAAAAAAAATAAACATTCCCAGTATGTGACATCTTCCACTCTGTTGTGGAAGAGGCTAAGAAAGTTCTAGAGTGATGGAGGTATTTTACATCCTGTCTAGTCAATGTCACAGAATTGATTTAGGGTGAGAGCATTCCATTCTAGGAAGCAGACAAGAAAAAGAGAACCATGATAAAGATGGAACTCTACTTACTATGCTCATTTTCTTTTGGAATGTTGTGTTTTGTGTGTGTGTGTGTGTGTGTGTGTGTGTGTGTGTGTGTGTACACATATGGGCCTATGGGTACCTGTACATATAAGTATGTTCATGCATGTGGTGGCTAGGTCAACACTGGGTTGTCTTTCTCTCTCACACTCCACCTTTTGTGAGAGGGTCTTCCATTGCATCTGAAGCTGTCCTTGCCCTGCTCTCCCTCAGCAGGTGTATGTGTGGATGCTGAAGATCCCACCTCAGGCCCCCATGCTCACATGGCAAGCACTCTACTGACCAAGTCCTCTCCCTAGCCCCATTTTCTGAAGTAGCAGGGACTAGCTGTTTTGTAATTTCTGTGTATTCTAGATGAGAGCAGGTAAGTCCATCTATTCAGGAGGAGGGGAACCAGGTTTCTCCCTGTTGGAAAAGGGAGCTACTCCTCACAGAAAGAAGTTAACACCACCAGGGGCAACAAAACATGTCACATGCCTCCAGACATAGGGCACATTACTTCTTTGGTATTCCTGTCAAATTCATAACCTGAATCTCCTCAGAGACAAGCCTTAGATGCAAACCGAGGGAGATTCTACAAACTTCATGGACAATGGCAATAAGAGCGGAGCCAAGGAGAAGGAAAGTAAACAGACCTCTCCCAGGCCGAGGGAGGTCAAAAGAAACCTCACAACTATATAAAGGTCGGGTCTGACCCTGAAGTGGGTCCTCATCCGGGAGGAGGAGGAAGACGGGAAACCCATTAAGAACAGGGCGGGATAGACTACACTGTCTGACATACAGCCTGTGGCTCAGGTACAGCGACTGCTAACACTCAGCAGTCTCCACTTCCTGTGTGCTATGTTGGTGAGGGAGGGTCTCTGTTCTTAGGAAATTCACAGGGAGATGTTTGGTTGAGAAGGAACAATTCCCTGTTGACTCTGGAAAATTCGAGAAAGAAATGAGAAGGGGCAGAGCTGAGGAAGAGGGCAGCAGAGAGGATGATGGTGGAAACTGGAGACTCTGGTGAAGGCCAGGCAGGAGCTGACTCTGCAGTTTTCTGTAAGTTTGTCTGTTCTTTCCTTTTAAAAGATGTATTTACTTTACTTTATGTATACGATTATTTTTCTCGAATGTATGTGCACCATGTCTGGTGCCAGAAGAAGCCAGAAGAGGGAGTCGGATTCTCTAGAATTGGACTTAAGGATTGTTGGGAGCTACCATGTGGGTGTTGGGAATTGAACCCAGGTCCTCTGTAAGAGCAGCCAACATTCTTAACCGCTGAGCCATCTCTCCTGCCCCACTTTCTGTGAGTGTGAAAGTGTTTCAGAAGGACTAGGGATGCTCAGTGGTTAAGAGCGCTGACTGCTTTTACAGTGGAGCGGAGTTCAGTTCCCAGCTCACAACTACCTGTAGCTGCAGTTCCAGGGGATCTGATACTTCCGGCCTCCGCAGGCTCTCCACTCTGCCACCCCACACATATAAAATAATCCATCTTTTAAAAATTGTACCAACATTCAAAGTTACTGAAAAAAAAATTCTAGTTGGAAATTAAGGAAAGAAAGAAATTAAGAGACACACTGCTGCTAATAAATTGCCTCAATGCATTTTGGGACAGCTTTTCAGGATTCCTGGTTCACAATCATACTTGTTGGCCTGACAGACGTTCACTAACACTCTAAAACTGAAAAGCAACTTGTACACGTGTCAAAAAGGCCTCGAAGTTCTGGCGGTAGATGCCACCATTTAAGGAAGTTCTGTGAGACAATGAAACAGAAATTAAAATGAAAACAAGCAAACAACCCCTCCGCACCCACACCTCCCTGCAAATATGTGAATGGAACAATTCACCCAGCTCTGTCCCAAGCTGAGATCAAACAGGCGTGGCCGTGCTGAGAGGGACAAGGATGCCACCTTCCTAGACACAGGAGCAGAGGCCCATGTCTTTCATCAACTCTGACAACACATGACAGTGACAGTGTCAGTATCACGTTAATAAACAGGAGGTTTACTACCCCGACAGCATCCTGCTCCACCTGCTCCCTGCTGCTGTATTTGAAGCTAAGTCCAGACAAGAGTAGGGTTAAGCCTTTCTTCTTGGGGAAACCACTGAAGGAAAACATCACCTCAAGGGAACAAGAGCCAGAGGCTCAGTGCTCAGTGGGACACCCTTCTAAATATTGCCCCTGCCATGGCTGGGGAAGACCACAGGAGAGGACGCAGGAAGGATGTAAGAGCTGAAGCATGAGGAGAGTCACGGAATTTGAAGTTCTGGACTTGGCACGGTGATCACCCTCATGAACCCAGAGAAGCTATGGTTACCTGCAAGAGTCCTGAGGGGCACAAATCTAACCAAAATTCCAGCGCAGATGGGCGAGCTGTGCTCCAGCCCCCAGTTCCTTACTGGGGAGCTACAGTGGGTGGATGGGAGCTGGAGAGGAAGAGTCATTCCTTTTTGAATGTGTGGCCACTGATAGTTTCCCAGGCTCCAGAGGATGGAGGGCTCCACACCCAGGCACACATGGAAGTGCTAATGGGATTGAGGTTATTAAAGGGAGGGCATGAAGTTGGGAGGGGGCTGTATTGGGGGACTATTTGAGGGGAGTTAAAGAGGGGAAATAGAGGAAGATATGATCATGTGTCATTGCATACATGTATGAAATTCTTGAGAATGAAGAAAAAAAATGACTTCACAATTATCAAAGGAGAAATTTCTAGAACTCATTTTTAGCTCCAAAGAATTTCGATCCAAACAGCAGCAATTCAGACATGACTCAGGATAAAAATATTGTGCTGAGTAAGCGTTAAGAAAACATTCTCATATAGCGACAAGGCGTAATTGGAATTGTCATTTCCAAGTATCAACGCTTGGTCTGCAGATGATGGTGAATGACAGGGAAGGGAGCCAAGAAAGTAAACGAGGGGCTTCTCCTGGAAGGAGGTGCAGCCTTCTCGGCACAAAGGAAACCCAATATCCAGACCACATGAAAAGTGATCGCTATGGGAACGGCGCAGCTGTGAAAATCCACGTCACTTTGTATTAACTCGCCTGGCAAGTTTGTGTAATGCAGGACTCTCTGAACGGCCACCGACAGGAAACAACTCTGGTAACAAAGACACCCTACCTGTGTTTAATCTGATGCTTACAAGGAGCGTGGACGTAAAACAAAAAGGCTATTCTCTCTTAAAGAATAAGGAGGGGCAGGCAGTCTGAGGTATGTTTGGGGCTCTTTATAGGCAGTATCTTAAGGGCCAGTTTAATTAGAAACAGAACGAGAGAGGAAGTGCTCACATTTCTCCCTAGAACCCAATTATCCTCATTTCATCGATGAGCTAGACCTGCAGAAAGCTGCAGGAAGCTTCTGGCACCAAAGGGTTTCAGTTTGAAAATAATACTGCCAAGTTATTGGGAGACCAATTAGTTCAGTTGTATAAAGCAAAGACGGATGGACTGACAGACAGAAAGTCATTTCTACTAAGGAACACACCATCCCGAAACCCATGTCTCTGCAGATAGATGTGCACATCGCCACACTCGGGGTCCCGCCAAAGAGGACACAGGATACTTTGAGACACAACAAGAGGAATGAGCTTAGAGGTCATTTACCCACAAATTATAAGCTTTAAATCTCAACTGGGCACTTAAGATGCCCAACAATAAAGCAGGCTTAGTTTACTCTCAGAGCAGAAAGGAAAACAAGCCACTCTCCACTTGGGAGTGCTTAGATTTAACCAAATTCATCACTGTGGCTTATTGATCCCAAATTCCTATTAGACAAACAGGTCAGGGCTTGGCTTCTCAGAAGACTTGGCTGTGTGCAGTTTTCAACAGAAGTTTTTCAACTCTGAGTAGACTTTTCCTAGATTCCATTTCCTCAGCACTGCCCACTGAGGCACAGCTGGGAAATCCCAGATCTTTAACTGAGAAATGTCAGCTTGGGATGAGCGACCCCCATAAGCTACTCTGCATAACACCCCAAGTAGGAGTCCAAAAGCACCAGATTGAAGGCTTAAAGCAGTGGTTCTCAACCTGTGGGTCGCAACCCCTGGAACAAAATGACCTTTCATAGAGGTTGCAGATCAGATACCCTACATATCAGATATTCATAACAGTAGCAAAATTACAGTTATGAAGTAGCAACAAAAATAATCTTATGGTTGGGGGTCATCACAACATGAGGAACTGTATTAACTGTATTAGGAATGCATGGACTTAAAGGGACATCCAAAAAGGAATCAGCTGTCACGTACAGTACACATGCGAGAATAACTCGGAGCCTATTAAAAACTGAGATACCACGGAGCTCTGAGACGCATCAGCCGGTTCCCATTACGATGGACAACAGCCCTGCTCTATTTTTAGAGCTGCTGCCAAGATCAAAGAGGCAGGGGCCTGTTCCAGCCTCCCGATCCAGGCCCCTCATCTCTGCTTGCTTTTCCTTTGTCATTAGGAACATCTCCAAAACACTCACAACTGCGACTGCCCGAAATC
>CABHPR010120002.1:7520-34562 GCA_902168415.1 Peromyscus melanophrys
TGTGTGTGTGTGTGTGTGTGTGTGTGTGTGTGTGTGTGTGTGTGTGTGTGTGTAGTGTCTGTGGCACATCACATCCACATTTCTGATGTGACAGTTTCACCACTATACTGGAAATGTACTGGTGATTGAAGACACTATTGTACATTAATAAAAAACACATAATTTCCTTTTTGTTCATATGATTACTTATTTCTATTCTTTGCACAAGCAAAGGAGAGTGGATTTTCATGGGGTTCATTGTTCAGTTGAAGAAAGAGAATGGCAGCTGGAAAACATTCAGAGGATAGTGCAGTCATGTTGACCATGAGAAACCATAGATTATATTGAAGAGTTAAATTAGCTTGCAAGAGGCAGGAAAGTTTAGAAGAGAAGACAAAAGTGCTAACCAATAGCAGAAGGGTGGCTCTGGATTCAGGCAAGGATCTGAAGGAGAAGTTGCTCCCATGAATGTGCTCATTCTCTTCCTTTGTCTGTAGAGGATGAAAACCGTGGAACCACTAGACCATAATGTCAACTTACTGAACGAGACATAGATACTTGAGAGTAATACTGCATAGAGGTTGTCAAAGGTCTTATTATGACAAAGAGAAGAACAGTACCCAAACCCTTTTAGATTCATCATATTTCTATATCTCCATCTTGCAATCATGTTCATAGGGAAATGTATGTTTACAATGAGGGAGAGGATTCAACTCGGGCCCACACTTTAAGCATTGTTACTGTAAGACTTGATGTTAAGCTTTGTCCATCTATTGCCCTTAGGGCTGATGGCAATGGCTTGGCAGATACTCAGCAAACTCGTGCTACTGATGCACACACCCCTCTGTATTCTCTGTAGATAGAAGAGCAGTTTTCATGCAAAATCATCACAGAAGTCTTTCCAGTCACAAGCAGCCATTGTCTGTGGCACTCCTCTACACAGGGGAGTTAACAAGTTAGCTGCAACCAAGTGTTGCCAGATGCAGTCTGTGGACTTTAACCTGCACCCAATGAGGTGCAGAAAGAGAAAATAGTAGAGGAGAGAAGAATTTCCTAGGATAACATCCACAGTCTATGCAAAGAATATTACTATCAAGGCCAAATCATCTGCTACTGTGCTCTCAGATCCTGCTTGCTAAGGATGAAACTGTGCATGAAAATGTTAAGCACAGGAGGCATGCACTGTGTGCAACCCAGTCTTCCAATTCATAGTTAGTATCTCACTTGCTACTTTAACTTGTTTAGTTTTAGGGTAAAGATTTATTTCAAAGAATTAATTTGTAATTTTAGACACTATAATGTATCAGTATCTACCATGAATGCAGCATTCATTTCTTCCATGAATCACAGTGAATTGAAAATCACTGCTACAGCTGGCATTACACTGGCTAAAAAAAGTGAGAGAAGTTTTGCTCAATTAAATATTTGTATATTCATATTTGATTAGTGATCAGATAGGACTTTTAACTGACAACACAGATGCAGGAAAAAGGACATATCTGTATCTCAAATAAAATATAGGTTAATTATAAAAATTAAAAGCAAAACAAACTTGTTCTTATATTCTTATACTATTAGACCATTATTATCTAGCATTGTATATTTTTTGCACTAAAAAAATCAAATTTATAATTTATTATTAGACAAAATTAAGGAATCTCTATAAATGGAGGGAAATAGAGCTGGAACCTGTCTCATGACGGGTGTGTATTGTTTGAAAATGATCCAAATCCCAGATTGGTACATACATAATCATTTATTCATAATGTTGTTAAAATCATAAATAAAGGATAATTTATAACAGCTTAAGCCACATGCAATAGTTTAATAGCTATAAAGAAGAAATAACTCAAAATGAAATTTGGGAAGTTTGTCCAGCATTGCCATTGGTCAGAAGACGCATTTAATGGTTAATAGAGAACAGAGCATGCATTTTTTTGTTTCTAAGAATTTACTTATTTATTTTACTTAACTAATTTATTAATTTAACACCCTGATGGCAGTCTTCCCTCCCTCCTTTCATGCTACTCTCTTACCCCTTTCCCCTGAACCCTGCATCCATCCACTCTTCCTCCATATTAACTCAGAAAGATGCAGGCCTCCCATGAGCACAAGGAAATCATGGTATATCAAGTTACCATAAGACCAAGCACCTTCCCCTGCATTCATTGCTTGTGGATGTCTAGCATGAAGAATAGGTTAGTAATAGCCAGACAAAGCACTGGGGACAGCCCATGCTCCCATTGCCAGGAATCCCAGAAATATGCCAACCTACACACTTGTCACCTATAAGCAGAGGCCCAAAATCAGTTCCATGCAGCTGAGCATATAATTTTCTTAGGAATGGAAGAAGGCTGATAAGAAACACTACTGTCATGGCCATGTATATATATACTGCCCTGTGTTGGCCTGAATGTTCTTATTTTTGTATAATTGAAATAATTGACTTCTATACATCAAACTGTTATTAATATTTATACAAGTTTTAGGTTCACAGCTGTACACTGCAACATGAAAATAGAATACAGTATGCCCCTGAACTTTCAGCATTCTCTGACTGAATTAGTATGTTAGATGGGTATTTTTGTGATAAAAAGGTAGGCAATTCTTTAAACAGAATAATACATTATACACATATGACTGGAGTTGTTGGGAGTGGATAACACTAGTGTTAATGTTAATCTTAAGGTGTCTTAGGTGACTTGTAGATGAAATACAACTCATCAGGACCTCAAAGAGCTGACCTGGCAAGAAGGATACAATTCCTTTTTCCTAGTGTTCTGAGTTAAAGACAAATCAGCCTCCAAGCACTAGATCCAGTTTCTGTCAAGGACGAATGGATACTCTTTACTGTGTACATGGGGACATTGAAGGAGAAGCTCCTGGGAAGTGCACAATTCAGAGGAGAATACTTGTGCAGTGATGAGCAACAGATGAATTTTAAAACAACTTTCAGCATTTTGAAAACCAGATGTCATTATCACTTATATTAACTCAGAGCAGAGTGAGTGGGGAATCCTATCCATGTAGATGGTCTAGGATTTTGAGGTCTACAACTCAGTTATCTGTTGTTGGGTCATGTTTCTCTGGATTTATTCTGATTGATGAGATCTTGTCTTTATGTCATTTACAGACTCACTTGGTTTTCTGGTGAGGTCAATTACCTTGAGTCTTGTGATTGCCTTTGACTTCTGGATTCTGCCTACAGGAGTGCACCTGGAGGCACTATTGTGACATTCCTTTTGAAAACATGCTGTTCTTGGTTCCATGATCTCTGTGACCAGCAGGTAAGTTGAAGGGAGAAATCCAGTGCCTGAAACATGAGTCTTAAACCTGTGACCTCCCTTTCCCTCCCCTCCTGCAATTTTCTCCTGCAGTAGTAATAGGTTCATAGAGTTGTGGAGCCAAGAACTTTTCTGAGCAATTCTTTTCCTGGTGACAATAGTAAAAAATGGAAAAATTTCTTGATATCATGGTGAGAACTCATAAAATCTGCAATCCTGCAGCTCTCTATAGGATGTGTAGAAAGCCACACTGTACCTCTTCTAAGCAGCTGGACATCTGAGGCTATTCTCTCCTAATGCTGTTCTGCTTCTGTATCACTGGAGAGAGGTCCTTGTGAAAGTTGCTTTTGCCTTCTCAGACAAGGGAATTTCTTTTTCTCCTGAGTACAGTGGACTCCCTATGTACTCCTGAGGTGCTGTTTCAACTCAGAAGAAACTGAAATACAACAGGGATGGCTGCTCTCCCTAGTGAGTGCATAGCTGATGACAATGAATATCCATTTTCCAGAATTCATCTATATTTATATAGGAAAAGATAGGACCCAAAAATCACCTCCCTGGTGCTTGTTTGAATGTTGAAAGTCCCAGTATTATACAGCCACAGTGCAGGTAACAACAGTAGCAAATTAGCATGAGATCTTGACTCTAAGCAAAGAAAAGCAGCTCTGGCACTGCAGTATTCCTTTCCAATGTAGGTATTCCATGCAGGGGTCGAGGAGTTAGGTCAGAAAGTTCATTGACAAGAACAATCCTGATTTGTCCATAAAACCCCCAGAGATACATACCAGTAACTAAATGGATAATTGTAAAAGGGATGCCATATTTATCATGTTATAAATTATCCTTTTGTATACTTATGCATTTGTTTAAAATTCTGATTAGGTTTCTAATAGTATATTATGACTCTGTAAATAAATTAATACAAGGTAAAATAACAAAAACAGAAATTTTGTGGGTGTCTTAATGCAGACATCACATGTTTAATGCTTAACAAATATGTATGTATCCCTTTTACTGAAACACACAAACAAGTTGCAATGTTTCAATTTAAATTGTGTGCCATTTGGTTAGTACCTTGTACCTGAGTTTTAGGACTCTGCATGAGGAGACAGTCATGGGTTACTTGCACCAGGTTATCTAAATCCCAACATTTGCCCTTCAACATAGTCCCAATGGAATTAAGATCAAGGGATTTACTGAGACTTAAGAATAGATTTGCAGTATAGAGATCAAGCTACGTAAGAAGAATAACATATAAGATGTTCACCTTTTGAAGTCTATGAGCAGGTATATTTAATATGTTGTCACTGAAGATGCAGTAAATTGAGTTACACTACTGTAGTTTAGTATTTTTGAAATACAGCTTGTTTGGGGGTATTTGGAGAATGGAACTAATTAGATGATGATGGATTTAGTATACAGCCATTTCAGAGGATCCATAAATGGTAGATAATTACTGGATTTTCCAAACACAGAAGTGGCATATTTATTTCTCATTTTGTACTTGCTTATTATATCCTTCAAAGCAAGAATTTTATTATTTTTTCTCTTGGAAGTATGAATTTGTTTGAGAATGTGAATAGTACAGGTGAATATCATGTAGCAATGAGTACTGAGGTATTTTTGATCAAGAATTACAAACCTTGAAAAACCCAGTATGTCAGAGACCTGCAAAATGATTTATCTATATAATGAACCACACACCTGAAGTGATCTCGTGACTTATTCAATCATCAGATGCCAATCACATACTAGATAAGGTATGGTTGAAGAAAAGAACACATTAACTATTTCATAAGATGATCTTAAGATCAATACATAGCTAAGCTAAGCGTTGAAATAAATCTGTAGAATGATTTTTATAACACAGGCTGTGTACAAAATCTGGCACATTTATGACATGAAGTCATGCATATAACATTTGATAGAGTTTTTCAGGTCAATTTTTATTCATTTACTTGCCAGACCTCAGTGCTTAGATCAGGATTAAGTTACAAGCAACACAGAGCAGAAGGTAGAGTCCTCTTGTACCTGCACTCATTCACATACTCTTCATTGTCAACAAAGAACATTTTACAATGGTGAAAACAGGATGTGGCTCTGATTACAAGCTCTGTTATAACCTCTCAGTATCTGTGTTAGCTGTCCCTAAAGGTCCTCACCAGGTTCACAGAGGGAGATGATCTCATGATCTAATATTAGCATCTTATTCACCTCCCTCCACTGCACAGTTAGAGAAATTCCTCTGAGACAGTTTCCAGAAACTCACACTTGTCCACAGACCTACATGCGTCCTGTATATGCACAACTCACTTGAATACAGACATTGACAGACTACCGGTGACATGATGAAAATTCTCAATCCTGTCTAGGATTCTCGAAGTGAGTAGTCAGTAATAGACTGATTATTAAACAGTTCTGATACCCTGAAAATACAGTTTAACTCTCACTTGAGTTAAGCCATGTCTATGACTGTGTCTGAAGATTTCATTCAGTTAGTAGACTCGGGTTTGGGGTAGATACAGGAACTCATATTCTTTGTTGCCTGAACCCTTTTTGTCATGAAAATCTCTGCTTAGTCTGTGGTGCTGTTATCAACCAACTTCAACCTCAAGTCTTATTTTTCTCATATGATTCCTTACCAGATGTTGACATCACCTTTCATCCATAAGCTCTCATTAGCAGACAGCTGTTAAAAAATCACTAGCAGCCAGGTGGTTGTGGTGCACTCCTTTAATCCCAGCACTCAGGAGGCAGAGGCAGGTGGATCTTTGTGAGTTCGAGGCCAGCCTGTTCTACAGCGTGAGATCCAGGAAAGGCACAAAGCTACACAGAAAAACCCTGTCTCAAAAAACCAAAAAAAAAAAAATTACTAGCAGGGTGCTGGTGGATTAAAAAAAACTCACAACTTTTATCCCAGCACTTAGGAGGCAGAGGTAGGTGGATATCTGTGAGTTTGAGGACAGCCTGAGTTGTTCCAGGACAGCTACGGCTGTTAAACAGAGAAATCTTATCTCAGAAAAAAAATCACTCCTTTCAAACAGGATTTTTTTCTCCTTGCTGTTGATTCAATGACTAAGTCTGGTGATTTAAAATGCCACAGATATGCATCTGTGATTCTATACCCTCACCTCTCCTCAAAATGGCAAGTATCTTTTCACCTGCCATAGCAAAGGACATACAGACTCCAGCGTCAAAGACCCTTCTTGAGAGATGTTTGCCACAAGTAGCAGGGATCAAGAATAATTACAGACTTATTGCTCCCATCTTTAAGGGAACACTGTAAATGATGATCTGAATATTCTGCATCATGGGAGGAAGACAAGACCTCACAGGAAGTGAGAAAGAAATGTTGAATTATGGCATGTGAAGGACTGGCTGTCATCTATTAAAGTCCCATTGCATCCTTTTTTTCCACCAAAGAAACAGATTTAGTTATTTCCTCTTTGTTATCCTCAAGAGACTACATCACTAAAGTTAGTAAAAAGAATTGAAATGAGACAAATCGATGAGATAGATTTCATGGATCATAAGAAAATGGTGATAATCCATACTTAATGTCATTGTGTCCTCTGTTCAATCACACTCTGACACTGTGTACATATTCATGTCTCATTGCCAGTGGGTAGTTAGATTTTGTAGTAAAGTGTGGTTTATTTAGAGTGTTATTGGTCACAGGAAAGAACCAAAAGAGTAAGTAAAGAAGAAACACTGGAGGTTCTCAAAGCTCCTGACAAAAGACGGCCTCAGTAGCAGGTGCTGTGACAGGGCAACTCTACCATGTCTGTAGCTGTCAGATACACCGCTGCTGCCCAAATCTGTTAAAAACTACAAATGATGACCACATCGGAGTTCTCTCCATTTCTTCCCATATTCCCAAATCCACAAAATCCTCAAGACAGTATTTGGTTTGAGATAAAATGAGGAAGAGCATGCAGAGTACGGAATATTTGTCTTCCTGATGACAACCATCTCACTGGGGGATGGAGAATAGCAAAAATATTTACTTTGCATTTAATTGATAGATAGATATAAACACGATGTTTCTTTTTCCTTTAATTTTTTTCTTTTGATAATTTGTATTTCTTCTATCAAGTTCTTTCTGTGTTATTCATTAATGTATTTAGTAATCACATAATTCCTGGCAGTCATTTTATTTAATTTTTCACTTCATTTCATAATTTATATATTATTATGTTCTCAAATCGTTTCTTAACAAGGTTTTTGATGCTCTTTTTGTTGTTTATATTCTTATTACATTCATTTATTTGTTTGGGGAAGGTGCTTTCTTTTATGAGTTTGGAGGTTACACGACAACTGTTCCCTCCATTTCGCATGAGGGCCACCAGAATGAACACATGAGCAGGGTGATGATTGAGTCAAGAAGTGAGTTTTGCTGTATTTCTTCTTTTCTGGTTTTTAGGACACTCTTCAAAACAATGGTGTCAGCTCTTTAAAGGTTTGGCAGAAGTCAGCAGAGGACCTGGGCTTGTTGTGTAAGTTCCATTTTATTCTACTTCTTCAGTATTCTATAATTGCTAATTCCTTTTGAAGTATTCATATTAGAATATGAATATGTATGTATGAACTTGTATGTATTCATGTATGTAGAAACTTGTCTACTTGTAGATTTTTCACTTTTTTAAAATAGAAATTTCAAGGTGTTTCATAATAGCTTACTGGATTTTATTTGGATATGCTAAGACACCTCTTTTCACTGCAAATTTTATAATCCTTGCTCTTAGTTCTCCTTCAGTTTTACAAATGGCTTCTCTTAATGCAGCAATCTTGGTTCTAAGTTGTTTCCTTGTCTTTTTTATTTAATATCTTACATATTTTGGGACAGGGTCTCTCTATGTAGCCTTGGCTGCCATCCACTTTTCTTCCAAGAACAAGCTGTCCTTGAATGCATAGAGATCCAGTTGTCTCTGACTTGCCAGTGCTTGGATTAAAGCAGTGCCCTCCTTAAGTGTCGAACCACATCTTTCCATTGTTGCTAAGTAGATGCTTATGAGAGTCCTGACATCCCTCTGTTGTATTTTCACTTGCAGAGTGATGTCATTTTCCTTTATATCTTGTTAATTGTTTTATTAGTTATGTATTTCCCATTATCTGACTACCAGATGAGGGACAGAGTTTCTTCTCTGACCATATCTCTCTAGACTCCAAACACCTCTCCTGTTAGAATGTCCATTTCTTTCTCTTCATTTTTGAAATTCCTGTTCCTTCATTAAGTACAATCTCTCTGACAACTTTTACCTTAGTTTTGTTCTCTTGATCATATCCTCAGAGACCCTCAAAGACCCTCAGAGAAAGAAATAATATTACTTAGTAAAACAGGAAGTGCAAATAAGTGACTTCCAAAAACATGTGAGTTGACAGAAACAGCCAGCTGCCTGGACGATCCCTGGAGATTTTTCTGCAATGTTGGAGCATCATCTTCAGCCTATAGGCTTAGCATATGTGACAGACTCATTTGTGAAGTAGGATGTACATAAGGCCTACAATTCGATAGTCCATGTACCAGATAAATATGAATTCCACCAGTGTCCTGTCATGACTGAGGATTTTAAATTCTGGAAATTGTTGGTGTTTTGGGGATTCGGCTGTCCATTCTTCTTGGTTTGTGGGTGCCTTCATGTCAGCATCCTGTTCTCCTCTGCATCCCATTCTTCTCGGCTTGTGGGTGGCTTCATCTCTTTTATTAAATGCCAGTCTACCTTTAAGAGGTTACACTCTGTCAGCCTGGTTACTCTTTCAAGAATAACTGTTCCAGCTATTGTTTCACTGCACACCAGAAGCCGTCGGTCCAATGCCTGTTCAGCTGCCTTCTAAGAAAAGGAGACTATACCTCTTCTGGATTGCAGAGGCCACTTCAGGGATGGTGTCATATTGTACTGGCCTCAGAAGATGCTTTTTGATAAAGCCATAACCACACTTGTCTTGGCAAGGATCGGTAGTCCTTTGTTTTGTGTCCTGTCTGTCCATTTTGTCCTGTTTGTCAGCAGTAGATGTGAGGTAATTTTGTTGCCCAGTAGTTGAGCTTTGCCACAATGAAAATTAACTTCATGTGCAGTTTTTTCAATGTCCATATGTTCTCTGAAGTAGATTGGTGCTGCCAGGAGCCAACATGTCTCATAACCATAAAAAAAGAAAAAAATTCTATGTTATTAAAATATTTTAAATGCCATATTCTGTAGATCTCTGAAGGGTTTGAAGATTACCTATCTAAAATATCTCTGCTTGACCTTGAAAACTTACCTAATATTACTACAAGCTTGATTGTAATGTCTAACTATTAACTTTCATTTTTTTGTAACCTAATAGTTGGTAATAATATCGTTCAAGGATTAGCAAATTGCATTACATTGTTAAATGAACTGTAATAAGTACAATATCCTGAACAAATTTAAAAATATACGTATAACATTTTCAAACAATATCAATCACAATATATATAATTTTTATACAATATATGAAAATCTAACCCAAAGTAAAGTATTTAACATGAGTAATTGTCTTTTAAAAGTAGATTCAATAATCTACCTTTTAATCTGTATCATATCTATATCCTCTCTTTTCTTTTCAGAGTAGATTCAATAATCTACCCTCTTTTCTATCACTTCTATATATCTTTTTTTTCAAACAAGAACCTTAAATCTAATCTCCTTTGCTTAGCCCTTTTCCTAACCATCAACAACAACTAGTAGCCGACCCTTCTAAATAATGAAAATTATCCTAAACCTAAAACCCATTGAAAGACCAAAAACCACCCACTCCATACCACCTTTTTAGGAATGTGGCCATCATGTTCTTAAAATTGCTTCCTGCTGGTTGTGGGCAAAGGCATCATTAGAGGATACTGAAAAGAAAATTTTTGGGTTGGTTTTCAAGTTCTAGGAAAGGTAGCTATATCATTTGTTGTCCAGTCTCTACATGATACAAAAGTTCAGGGCTTATCTAAAGTCCTATTTCAAGTAGTCTGTGAAACTGGATCATCTCAGCTAGCCATCTCAAAATTGTTCTGAGCAGTTACAGTCCAAAGCTGATCTGTGGGTGATGTTTGTCAGCTTAGTGGTATTATTATTGTCCACATGGAATCATTGTTTTGGGGCACGATCATTATTCTAGAGACTTCAAATTCGATGTTAGGCCTAGTCATGATTTCCTGCAGAAAACTGATAGAAACTGGAACACAACAAACATATATAGGCAGCTAAATGAAGCCTTTTTTCTAGAATAAGTTAGTACTCTATATGACCATTTATATCATAACAAAGTGTAATATATATATTAATCTTATCAATTTTGATATAACATATATAATTTAAGAAAATTTAAAGAATCAAAATAGAATCAAAGAATTAAGATTAGTGACAATAGAATAGTCCTTTAATTTTTTTTTGTTTTCTTCTGTCCCATATCAGAATATGGCTCTTTATTCTGGCTTGATACAGAGATTTTGCATTTCCTTTTAACAAGCATGCTTATGTTTAGAGAAGGAGAGAGCCTTTCTCCAATTCCAAAGCCAGCTTTAAATTTTAATTGAACTAGTACTACATAAAGACCATTTGTGTTAAGTGTCTGTAGAGAAGAGCAGAAACAAACATTTAGGAAGACTTATGAAATTTTATAGATGATGTACCAATAGGCCAATTTATTCTTTTTCTTGAGAAATTTTTTTCTGAATGATTTGTCCTTTTTCTTCAGATGTCTCATTTGTCCAGTGCTCTTCAGATTCCTTAGCCTTCATTCTGAAAGACAAAAACAACAACCCTTCCCTAAGCATAACTTTGGGGAGGTTCCCTTTTGGCAAGTTACATCTGATTAAATGAAAAGCATTTGTTAATGGTATAAGTTCATTGGTGGAAGTATTAAGGCAACCCTATGTAGTTAAATGGGAGGTTTATTTTGTGGGGTAACTTACAAGTAAATGGATAGGTTACAGGGTCTGAGGAAGGTGTAGTGCAGTCCAGCAGTGTTCTCTGGAGAACTCTGCTCAGTCTACCTCCAGCATCCAGTAATACTTAATATGTTCTAGCTAAGATAGAAGATTGTAACTATAACTGTTAAGTCTTTAATCTCATCAAACACCTGAAAAGGGATATGATAATATCTCAGAAATGGAAGAAGGACACAAGCAACATTCAGGAATCTTGCAAGATTAGACAGAGACAGCTGGCAGCCTGGACAGTAACCTAATGTTTCTCAGCATCATTGGTGGGTTAAAATTGGCTACAGGCCTAGAGTAACTGACAGACCATTTTCAGAAGCAGGAATTCTGAAAGATCATCTTACCCTGTCTTGGCAGAGCTTAGTAGTTGCTTTTCCTTGTATCCCCCTTGTCCAGGAAGGAGAGTATTTTTACTGTCAGCAGTCAAGTCAAGGGCAGTTCTTTGCCCAGTAGGCTATTTTGTGCCAAGAAAAGACAAACTTCCAAATGCAAATGTCTTAGAAGCCCAACATTTTCTCGGGATCAAATTGGTGCTGCCAGGAGCAATTGTGTCTCACATCAACAGAATTCTAAGTTATTTAAATGCCATATTCTCTAGGTCCATGATGTGTTTGAAGATTACCTGTCCATCTGAACTGTGTATCTGTAAATCTGGATAACCTAACTAACATAACTATAGAGATGACAAGCATAGGTGACTATAAATATAAAGTCTTATCTACCTAAATAACCAAAGGACTAAGCTTCATGTAAAAAAGATAAACAGTCTGTAAGCAAATGTATGGTAAAAAGACAATGACTTCAAAATTGTGACAATATATAAAATATCTTTAACAAAGGTAGGAATGTATAGTGCAATAATATGCAATATGACTATAATCCTATATATATATCAATATACAAAATGTCCTAAACAGAGGTAGAACATACATACAGTATGACAGACTTAAATTTATATTTATATCAATATACAAAATATTTCAGATAAGAGTAGAAATATATGTACATTACAACAAATATAGTTTTGTGTTTGTATCAATATATATTGTATCAATATATAAATTATCTTAAATCAGAATATAAAAATAGTTTATATTTGTATCAATATACAAGAATCCCCAACAGTAAAAATTATCTAAGGCTGCTATTTTACTAAATTTGTTAACTAATATATACAATAATCTACCATAATATCTTATACCTATCTATTTTGTGAGATAACTTACAAGTAAACAGATAGGTTACAGGGTCTGGGAACGGTGTAGTGCAGTCCAGCAGTGTTCTCTGGAAAACTCTTCTTGGTCTAACTCCAGCACCCAGGATTTTAATGACTCTTGAAATTTCCTTAGGGGTTATATGTCTATTTTAATTGTTTATTTGGTCTTGATTTAATTTTGTTCTGTGGTACCTATCCAGAAAATTGTTCATTTCTTTTCAACTTTCCAGTTTTGTGTAGTACAGGTGTTTGAAGTATGACCTGATGATTCTCTGGATTTCCTCATTATCTGTTGTTATGTCTCCCTTTTCATTTCTGATTTTGTTAATTTGGATGTTTTCTCTTTGCCTTTTGGTTAATTTGCATGAGGGCTTGTCTATCTTGTTGATTTTCTCAAATCACCAACTCTTTGTTTACCTTGCATTGTTCTCTTTTTTTTCTATTTTATTGATTTCAGACCTCTATTTGATTTTTTTCCTGGTATGTACTCCTCCTGAGTGAGTTTTCTTTTTGTTCTACAGCTTTTAGGTGTTCTGTTGGATTGCTAGTATGGAATTTCTCCAACTTTTTTATGTGTGCATTTAAAGCTATGAATTTTCCTCTTATCACTGCTTTCATAGTGTTCCCAAAGTTTGGGTATGTTGTATATTCATTTTCACTGAATTCTAAGAAGTCTTTAATTTCTTCTTTTATTTTTTCCTTGATTCATTGGTGATTCAATTGGGCATTATTCAGTTTCCATGAGATTGTAGGCTTTTTGTAATTTTTGTTGTTGAAATTTAACTTTAAGCCACAGTGGGCTGATAAAATACAGGAGGTTATTTTTTTGTATCTGATGAGATTTGCTTTGTGACTGAGTATGTGATTGATTTTAGAGAAGTTTTCATGGGGTGCTGAGAACAAGGTATATTCTTTTGTGTTAGGGTGGAATGTTCTGTAGTTATCTGTTAAGTTCATTTTAGTCATAACATCTGTTAGATCCCTTATTTCTCTGTTAAGTTTCTGTCTGGCAGATTTGTTCATTGGTGGGGTGTTGAAGTCTTCTACTACCAGTGTGTGGGGTTTGGTGTGATTTAAGCTTTCATAATGTTTCTTTTACATATATGGGTGCCCTTTTATTTGTGGTATAAATGTTCAGAATTGAGACTTCATCTTGGTGGATTTTTCCTGTGGTGAATATTTAATGTCCTTGCCAATCTCTTTTGATTTTAGTGTGAAGTCTATTTTGTTAGATATTAGTATAGCTACACCACCTTGTTTCTTTTTTATTGGGGGGGGGGGGTTGAGAGAGGGTTTCTTTGTGCTGTTTTTGTACCTGTCCTGGAACTCACTCTGTAGATCAGCCTGACCTCAAATTCACAGATATCTGCCTGGCTCTGCCTCCCAAGTGCTGGGATTAAAGGAGTGTGATAGCGATGACTAGCCTAGCTTGCTTCTTAAGTCCATTTGATTGGAAATTCTCTTCCTACCCTTTTACTCTGAGGTAATGTCTATCTTTGAAGTTGAGGTGTGTTTCTTATATGCAGTAGAACGATGGATCCTGTTTTTATATCCATTCTGTTAGCCTGTGTCTTTTTATAGGCTAATTGAATCCATTACTCTTAAGGGATATTAATAACCAGTGATTGTTAATTCCTGTTATCTTTGGTGGTAGTGTGTTTGTATTTCCCTTCTTTGAGATTTTCTGCTGTGGCATTATCTATTGTCTGTGTTTTGGTGGGTGCATCTGACTTCCTTACGTTGGTTGGAGTTTTCCTTCTAGTGCTTTCTGTAGGTCTAGATTTGTAGATAGGTATTGTTTAAATCTGGTTTTGTCTTGGAATATCATGTGGACTCTATCTATGGTGATTGAAAGTTTTGCCAGGTATAGTAGTCTAGGCTGGCATCCATGGTTCCTTAGTGTCTATATTGCATCTCTTGAGGAACTTTTGGACATCAGAGTCCCCAGTGAGAAGTTGAGTGTTATTCTGAGGCATGTTATTCTGCCTTTATAAGTCTTTTGAAATTGCTTTTGCTGCTCTTAACATTCTTTCTTTATTCTATATGTTTATTGGCTTGATTATTATGTATTGAGGGAACTTTTTTGGGGGGTGTAGTCTATTTGGTTTCATAAGCTTCTTATATCTTCATAGATATTTCCTTTTTTAAGTTGGAAAGTTTTCTTCTATGATGTTTTTTAATATATTTTCTATGCCTTTGAGATGGTATTCTTCTATTCTTCTATTATTCTTAGGTTGGGCCTTTTCATGGCTTCCCAGATTTCCTGGACATTTTGTGTTATGGTTTTTTTTTTTTTTTTTGGCTTTAGTGTTTTCTTTGACCCGCAAATCAAGTTTCTCTATTATATTTTTCATGCCAGAGATTCTCTCTTACATCTCTAGTATTCTGTTGTTTATGCTTGCATATGTAGTTCCTGTTCATTTACTCAGATATTCTATTTCAAGCATTCCCTCAGTTTGTGTCTTTTTCATTGTTTCTATTTCAAATCTCAGGTCTTGAACTGTTTCCTTCACTTATTTAATTGCTTTTTCTTGGCTTTCTTGAAGGGATTTATTGTTTTCTTTCAATTTTTTGTTTGTCTTTTCCTCAATTGCTTTAAGGGGATTTTTCATTTTTTCTTGAAAGGCCTCTATCATCTTCATAAAGTTACTTTGAAGGTCGCTGTCTTCTGCTTCTTGTACATTGTGATGTTCAGGTCTTGCTGTTGTAGAACCACTAGATTCTGGTGGTTCCATATTGCTCTTTATGATGTTATACATATTTTTGCACTGGCATTGACTCATCTCTTCATCTAATATGTGCAAGAGGTGTCTGTGTCTGAGGGACCTGCTCTTGGTCCACTCTTGCTGGCTGTGTGTGTGTGTGTGTGTGTGTCTCAGGGGGCCAATTTTTTTCCATTCGGGGTTGGAGGATTCTGTATTGCAGGGACCTGTTCTTGGTCCTATCAGAGCTCGTGGTAATGGGGCAGTGATGGGTGGGGGAAGAGGGGTATAGATTGTGCCCCCAGGGCCTGGGTCCTAGAGATAGGACTCTAAGGCTCGGAAAGGAGAGACTCACCTCTTGGTCCAATAACAGCTGGTGGAATCTGTGTCTCAGGTACATGGTGAGGTCATAGGATGCTGGTTGGGTTTGGGGCAGGAAGTGGGTCTTGTAGATGGAAAGGTCTAGTCCCATTGTGGGTGTTGGTGGGGATACCTGCCCAAAGGAGTCTTCCCTGTTTTCCTGAATGTGTGGCAGCAATGGGTGGGGGAATTGGGGCATGGATTGTGCCCCCAAGGCCTGGGTCTTAGAGACAGGACACTTGGGCTGGGAGAGGAGACAATCACCTCTTGGTCCAATCAGAGCAGGAGGATTCTGTGTCTCAGGGAGACACTGAAGTCACAGGGGGACAGGTGGGTTTGGGGCAGGGAGTGGATCTTGTAGATTTCTGTGTCCAGTCCAATGGGGGATATTGGTGGGGGTGCCTACCTGCAGAAGTCTTCCCTGCTGGCCTACACCTGGGACAGAAATGGGTAGGAGAAGGGGGCATAGGGAGTGAAATGGCCTCCACAAGCTCATGGGGAGTGGCACTATTAGGAAGTGTAGCTCTTTTGCAGTAGGTATGGCTTTGTTAGATGAAGTGTGTCACTGTAGGGGTTGGCTTTGAGGTCTCATATATACTCAAGCCGTGTCCTGAGTCCTAAACCACTTCCTGTTTCCTGTGGGTAAAGTGTACAATTCCCAGATACTTTTTCTGCACCATGTCTGCCTGCATGCCACAATGTTTGCACTATGTTGATAATGGAATAAACCTCTGAAAATTTTATCCACCCCAATTAAATATTTTTCCTTTATAAGAGTTAGCATGGCCATGGTGTCTCACAGCAATAGAAACCCTAACTAAGTCAGTACATGATTCATTACCCTATAGAGAGGAAATATTATAAGAAACACTGCTAATTTTATTTTTGATAGAATTATAACATTCATAAGCTTGTGTAGTTACTCCTCATGTGTTATTAGTAGAAATCCTAGTAATCTACTATATTCGTTCTTTATTTCATGTAACATAGAATAACTGTTATTAACTAAATATGATGACAGCACAATAAGTAATAGTATAATTATATATCAAAAACCTCTTTTTTTTGATCCCAGTGTTTTCAAAAAATGTCAGTGCAATACTTGGAAATTTTCTATTTTAGAAAAACATTCTTAAAAATTATTTGGGTCACTGGTAGCTGGAATATTTTCATTAATAGGTATTTTTTTCAGCTTCCACAGTTGGAGTCTTAGGATTAAAATAAAATGTCCAAATACCTTGATTTACAAGTAAACTAGTAAAACGTTTTCTAAATTAGGAAAGGTACAAAGATTGATATTGATTTCATAGAATAATTGGATGGAGGGAAACAACCTAGGCATGTAAACAGTTTAAAATTTCTCCCATTTCCAGTTCTCTTGAAATTTAAGTAAACATGCAAACAACTGTTTGGAAGCTCCTTCTTATACAGAAAACTGTCATTCTTTGAATAATGAGCCATTATGAATAATGGTATAGAATAATGAGTCATTCTGTAATGGTATAGAATAAAAAGTTTAATTAAATTTATTTAAAAATATTCAATATATATTATTCATTAAACTCCACAGTGTGAGTTTTAGGCTAGCTGGAGCTTTCTAATGACATCTTGTCTCAAACAACAAAGCAAAATTATATTTAACTACATTTGTGAGTGTGTTTGTGTATATGTGTGTGTTCTTGAGAAATGACTTTATAACAAATTCACTATGTAGACCAAACTGTCATGAATTCAAGGACATCTGCCTGCCTCTACTACCATCGTTGTTTGTATTAATTTTTGAGAATGATTTGACAGACACCAGAGGCTGACACCTGAAATGACTTTAAGAGATATTGTTTGGAACCTCGGGACTTTTTCTGAGGTTAAGCTGTGACACTTCAGTGCATTTTGGAAAAGGATTTAAGGATGGAACAATACACATCCAAGTTGTAATTTTGTTTTAGGCAAGGTCTCTGTGTATCTGTCTGTCCTTAAATTCAGAATGTAGATGAGGTTTGGCACAAACTACCATAATTTTCCCTGCCTCTGCCATACAAGTATTGGAATAAAAAGTGTGTGCTACATTACCTAATTGTAATTTTATTATTTATTTACTTATGACTGTTTGTATGTTCTCATTTATATATGAAAAGGTGTGCATATGTGTCATGTTTTGGGTGTAAAAGTCAGAGAACAATTTTGGGTATTGGTCCTCAGCATGTTTGAGACAGGATCTATAATTTGCTATCACATAGAAATAAGTTTCCTGGATTTCTTCTCTCTGCCTTTTCTTTTGCCTTAAATGCACTGAACTATAGGCATGCACTGTTGCAACTGTCTTTATAATGCATAAGTAAAGGGATAGTTGTAATGTGAGTACTTTATCTGTTAAAACATTTTCACAGCCCTAAAGTTTATTAAGTAGAGATTTTTGGAGTGAGTCTGTTTTGAGACAACAGTTTCACTTTCTAACCCTGTCTGGCCTGGAACTCACTATGTAGTAGATAGGCTAAGCCTGGAACTTGAAGAAATCCACCTGCATCTGCTTCACTTGACCACACTTGGACAAAAAAAGATGTTCATCATTAATTTAACAGACATATTGGTAGAAAAAATGATTTTGCAAAATTGTGGTGCTCTGAGGGAGAGCCACACTTAAATTGATACAAAGTCATGTTATAGTTTGGGTGACATTTTACATACCATTTCATTGGGTTCTTAGGGTTTCTCTGTCTCTCTGTCTTTCTCTGTGTGTGTCTCATTTTGTTTCTCTTTTTTCTTTGTCTCTCTATGTCTCTCTTTCTCTCTCTCCTTCTCTTTGATAATAAGATCATAGGTCAGTTCCTGATGAGGTTTGTATAGGATTTTGATTTAATGATGTAAAAGCATGGGTCAGAAGAGTTCTGCACTGTTCCTTACTCCACATGAGGCTCACAATCCTGCCCTGGAAAAACCTCAGAAAATTGCTATTTACATCTGGAAAAGAAGAAAATCCATACGCAAAAGGTTTTATTTACTATGGCCTCAAACATGGCTTGTTGGTATTTGAGATATCACTAAAAAAAAAGGAAGGTTTTGTTTGTCTACACAGCAACTTTTATTAATTTTTGGTGATAGTTAACATTGATTTTCAACTTGATAAGTTCTAGAATCAGCCTCCAGGCACAACTTTGAGGGCTAATCTAGATCATGTTATTCTCTGGGTATGCTTATGAGAGATTAGCTTGTATAGTAAGTTCACTGAGATAAGAAAACTCTTCGCCCTTCCAGAAGTGATATCACTTTCCATTCCATGGTCTTGGTACTGGATTATATAATAAAGAGCAACATTTGTCACTTTCTGGCTCCTGACTGAATACGGTGTTATCAACCACCATTACCTGTCACCATGCCTGCTTTTTATAAATGTTTCTTTTAATGACTTTTAAAATTTTACTCTTTGAATGTCTACGTGTTCATGCCATGACACTCAGTAAAGTTGAAAAAGAAGCCACTCAAGCCAGTCATGGTGTCCCAACCCTGTGATCACAAAACTTAGGACAGAGTGGTTGATGTTTAAGGATTACCTTCACATTCCAAGGGAAAAGTGTGACTGCTTCTACCCTAAGCTCAAAAGTTCCATCTTCATGGTCAAGAAAAAAAAACATATATGTGGGTAGAAGATGTCAGCAGGAGAACACAGAAGGACCAACAATGAGATACCTATAATCACTCTTGGGGTTCCAAGCTTTGACACTGTGAGTCCCACTTCCTGTCCTGTTCAAAAGGCTTCCCTGTGTCCTTTACCACTGTCAGTCATTTCTCTTATACAAAGCCCCTGCTTATGCTCAAATAGCCTTTAACCCACAGGAATCAGAGACACTGATCTGGTTCTAACAGATCTGAGAACAGAGGTGACATAAGGCAACCTGTGTTATAAGTACACACACATATACCCTTTATGGATCAGTTTTCCCTATATATGGGTCCCAAGTGGAAATACTGTCTAGAGCATAGACACATGCATGACAGTCTGAGTTTACTGAGGTGACAACTCAGGATCCTAGAGCAGCAGCAGGATTCCTAGATCAATTATTCTAATTTTACACCAATGTGAACTCCACAGTGCCTTGAAAGTCACAGGTATGCAGTAATGTTTAATATAACCCAGATTGCCTTTGCTCTGTGCTCTGGCTGGTAGAGGGAACTCCCTATCTTTTTTCACCTGACCACTAGTTCCCAGTATTCACTCAGAAAGTATTTTCAAACAGTGGTGCTAGAGCTTATGGAGTTTTGAGAACCAGGGGATGATTTTTATACACCACCAGTGTTCTACCCCTTGGTATCCAAGTCACTCCAAATCTATCACCACTGTTTGAAAATAATTTATGTGTGAATTTGAATATATATAAATTATATATATTCAAATATATATATATATATATTTCATTTAGAAATGATTTCTGAAATTTTCTCTCATATCCCAGGCCAGGGCAATCAATGCAATGGTGACCATTTTTCTGCATGTATTCATATCCACTTTCTGTATAGAGCCTGTCTCATTTATGTCTGGTACATCAGGCATTGTAGATAGGGATGACCCAAGCTCCCCTACTGACATATCATATATATTGCATATTTTATCTGCTAGGACTACTGAAAGAAATATTTTACTTTTGTACATGATTGGTAGAATTAGAGAGTAATGATTGTCTATAATGTCACAGGCACTTACCCTGTTCATCTGGGATGATACACTACTGGTTGGGTCTTCCTCATGACATGTGAATAGAAGACATCATTAACAACTCACACACTGGAAATTATGGTGGGCAAACGGCAAATTGATCACTTGTAGTTTCCATTTCCTGTAAGTCAAACAGGAAGGAGATTCAGATGACATAGACTAAATTTAATCTAAATTAACCCCACATCTCAATGTCCCTTTATTCCATTCCTTGAATCAGTCTGTTTCCCCTTCTTGTATCTGGATGAAGAGGCACACACAGAGTACTTCTATGTTGACTGAATCTGTTCTGTGCCGTACTCCACACTCCATTAGCTTTTTCTCTTATCTCACTTCTCCAAGCTATTTGCATCAGAAGACTCCAGTTTACCTTGGACCACATTATTAACTCTGTATTCATTCAATTCCTCCATATACTTCCCCTGTATGCTACCTTGGTCTCAATTACCTAGGTTGAATCTTTTGTGCAATCACCAAATCCAGTCTACTCAGTACCATCTTCAGTGTCTCCAGATGGGAAGCCTTCATCAGGCAACCAAACGGAGGGCTTGGGAAGACTGAGATTACCACCATCATCACCAGAATGCTAGTTTGGTTGCCATAAACTCAGCCATGGATAGTGTTGCAAAGAAATCCATGGGCAGGTCCTGCAGAACAGAGATGGCCAAGGCTTCATCCTTCAGCAGGCTACTTCTTGCCTGTTTCCAAAAAGAAGATAGGATTTGGAAGCTCATCCTGACTTTCAGGAAAGCAGAAGCTATCAGAACATCCAGTGGGAGGGATTCTTTCAGGCAAAACACTTTTAAGAAGTTACTTTTGTCCCCTCATTACAAAAACAAGCAGAGCCTCAGTCACTGCTCTGGCAATGGTGATGCAGTTGTTTCTCCCATTACTCAGTGTCTGTCATTATTAAAGCCACAGTTCCCTCTCAAGCCCCCTGTAGGATTCATCAGTAGCCATTCGAAGAGATCTCCCATGTTTTTCTGCCCAATTTTAGCTCCTGCTGCCCTGAATCGTATTCCATTGAAATCTGGGTAAGAGGAGGCTCAAACTTTTGTGGACTCTCTAAATATCTCTGCTGGGTGTCACTGGGAAAGTGAATGGTCCCATGCCCAAGCTATGCTTTGAGTTCCATTAAGGAAACTAGCTGGGAACCTGTGGATAATCTGTGAAATGGGTATAGTTACATTAATCCCTAAAGCTTTAGAATCAGGAGCCATGCTGAGCTTCAGCCTGCTCTTCAGAAGACTGGGGACTGAGAATTGTGAATTTGATACTGTTCTGGAATTCACAGCCTAGTGTTCTCTGTTACAGTATTTTCTTTATTTTTTTCTTAATAAATCTATCATCATTTTTAATTGAAAACTTTAAGCTATATCTAGAGAAACTGGTCTTTAAAAAGGGTGTTTGCCCAGTTTTTCTTGAATCCTTGAATGTTGCATCCTTAGCACTCTATAAAGAGGGCAATACAGAATTCAGGAGGTGGAGGGAGAAATTTCAGTTTTTTTCATGACTCTTAGCTACATATGGAATTCTAAGCTAGCCTGGGCTACATGAGGTTTGCTGCTTCACTGAACAAATAAAGAAAATAGCAACAACAAAACAGAAATATTAAGATGAAATGAGAAACTGCCTGGGCTGGTGAGATGGTGTGATGGCTATCCCTGCTTGTCAATTTGACTGTGCTGGGAGTGAACTACAACCCAGATATGGAAGGCACACTCGAGGAAGAAAGACAAACATGCCTTTGATCTGGATCACGAATTTAATCCAAATCTTGAGGCTATCTGACACACACCTTTAATCCAGAACTTGAGATTGGAAGGCACACCTTCTGTTGGAATATTTCATAAGGACAAAGGAAGAAGGAAGGGTGTTCTTTGTCTGCTTGTCCTCACCTCCATTATCTCATACATTTTTGTTTTTTACATTTTTTCCATCAGCTGAGACAACCTGTCTCATGGGACTGAGCAGTTTCTAGATTATTGGACTTCCATTTATAAGTAGCCACTGTTGGACTGTAGCATGTAAGTCATTAATATATATATATATATATTTTCTTTCCAGAGCTGAGAACCGAACCCAGGGCCTTGTGCTTGCTAGGCAAGTGCTCTACCACTGAGATAAATCCCCGACCCCCAATATATATTTCTAAACAGAACCTAGGATAGGAAAACTTACCCAAAAGCCACTAGGTAGCCCAGGGTAGCCTTAAATGTCTGATCTTCTTGCTTATGCATGTCCCATCTTCTCTGGAAGGCAGGGAAAGTGGTATATGACTAAGACTCACTCACTGACTCAACTAAATCCAATATTAACTAACAGTTGCCTTCAGGTTTCTGAGTGACACAGCAGAGTGTTTTACCTGTTTCTGATATTAGAAAGAATACTAAGGCCAGGCAGTGGTAGCACATACCTTTAATCCCAGCACTCAGGAGGCAGAGACAGGCAGAGCTCTGTGAGTTTGAGGACAGCCTGGTCTATAGACCAAATTCCAGGACAGGCTCCAAACCTACACAGAGAAACATTGTCTTGATAAAACAAAACAAAACAAAAAATGAATAAAATACAAAAGAATCATAAGAAAGTGATCTTTGGTCAGGTCAAAATTACGAATAGTCTGAGTTCAAGTGGCCAAGCTGGGTGTGCTGATGGGAGCCTCTAGTGGCAATTATTCAGGAGGATGAATATGAAAGTAAAATGTCAAATCATGTCTGGGATTAAAAGTGAGTTCAAAGCCAGCCTGAGGAATTCACATGAATTCACATTGTGATTCAATGGAAGAAAAGTACAATGAGCTGTGTTGTCTGCATGGTGCAGTTGGCCTGAAATGTGGATAGCCTGGGAAATAGAAATTACTGTCTCAGAAAGGGGTAAGGGATGAGATAGGGGCGTAGAGCAAATGAGCGCATATATATATATGGAGAGTGGCAATTTGGGTTATCGGTCAGCAAGAGGTCTTGGTGAGCATGTTCAAAGTGTTAAAGGGCAGAGACTGCTCTGCCACTACATGGGGGAGACGGAGGGAGTCATCTAGTGTCTTCCATTGACCTGGTGTTCCTCGTTATGTAGCAGAAACAGGGTATAGGAAGAAAGATAAAACTGACTTATTTTTGTTTGGTTTGTTTGAGACAAGGTTTCTCTGTGTAAAAGTCCTGGCTATCCTGGAAATCAGACTAGACTGGCCTTGCACTCACAGAGATCCTCCTGCTTTTGTCTCCTGAGTGCTAGGATTAAAGGTGTGTACCATCACTGCCTGACAATAGAATTAACTTCTTAAATTAATATATCACTCGTCTAGTATCTTGACTAATCTGTTGAACATAGAAGGTCCTCTTCTCTAAGCCCAGAGTTATGATAATTTGTAATTTTGTTGGAGCCTGCCGACAGTCAGCTGGGTAGCTGGGTAGAGACATGCAGATTGAAGAGACAATGAAGAAGACAAAAAAGAGTCAATCGAAAGGTCTGCCGGTCAATGCCGGAGAGCCCAGGGTTTATTTTACAGCCAGTTTATATACAGTTTTGAAGGACAGAGGTAGAACAATGCACAGCACAGGCATTTAACCATTATCTATCCTGCTTTGAGTCACAGAGCAGACAGTTTCATTTTCTATCTCTATATGCCTCTGGCTGGCATTAGCAGCTTACATTTAGCTAGATAGTGTGTTCCTTCTTGTGGGCTAAGCAGGACTTTCTCACAGCCCTTCAGGGAAACTCTGTGGGCTAATGAGGACTTTCTTAAAACCTTGGAGCAAACAAGCTTGAACTCTATTGACTCAGAATAGAACCAGAATAGAATTCAAACTGGGAAACTGAGTCAGTTGTGGGCTCCCACATACTTTAACAAATAATATTTGCCTGAAGATCAGAGGAGAGAGCCAGCCATTAGATTAAACATAGAGGCCAGACAGTGGTGGCTCACACCTTTAATCCTAGCACTCCAATGGTAGAGATCTGCCTGGATCTCAGTGAGTTCAAGGATACCATAGATTACATGAGATTAATCCAGTCTAAAAGAAAAATAGAGCCAGGCAGTGATGGCTCACACCTTTAATCCCAGTATTTGGGAATCACACACTATAATCATAGCACTAGGAATTTTGAGACAGGAAGTGATATGTCTGGGTGGGAAAAGGCATAAAAGGTGGAAGGAGACGGGAACTCAGTCTTTCCAGCTGAGGACTCACAGACATTAAGTCTGAGAATTCCTGTGGTGTACCCATTTCTTGAAACCCCAGAGACCACCAAGGAGCCAGTTTCCTATGCAAGCACATAAGGGCCCTTTTATTGAAGTTCCACCTGGATCACATGGCAGATGGAAGGAAATGTGGTGGCAGCCACGAACCCAGGTGTAGAGAGTTTTTATAGGGCAAAACCACAAGCAGGGAATTGGCAATTTGGAATTGGGTAGAAGGGATATGGGGCAAGGTGAGTTTTTGAAACTATTTGTCTAGACTTTCAGCACAAAGTCACATTTGAAACCATTGGATCATACTTTTAGTGGGGAACCACAGCTTGTTCAACTCGATTATCTGGGCTGCTCAGCAGGATTATCTAGATATCTTCAAGGGCCATAAATCACAGACAGGATGTCTGCAGGAGTATCTGAATCTTCTTAAACTTACTGCCCTGTATCTGTTCAAGTTGCCATGGCACATTCCTGAGATTCTTCCTGAGGCTGAGTACAACAGGTGTCTGAGATGGTGAACCTTTCCCTAAGATGGAGCCTAGACCTTCACACCCAGAGACAGGATTCTCCCAAATGGGCTGAGAAGTTGCTGAGGAGAGAAGTGGCTGTGGTTTGTTTCCTTTGATCTCAGCATTCACCCTGATATCTGGCTCTGGGTTTTTATTAAGACTAACAAGGATTCATGCTACACAAAGTCCCTCTTCTCTGAAGCCCACAAATGGAAGGACTCTCCTTGCTCCACTGGCTGCTCTTGGGACTGCCATGCCAGCTCCCGTACTTCAAGCATCCTGCATTATTAAGGGACCCGGTCCTAGGAAATTCCTTTCAGGCTATAGCTCTTTATGGAACCTACAAAAATCTATCTTATTTAAAACACAGGGTTAAAACCCCAGGGCTACAAAGAAAAAAAAAAAAAGAACTTATAGTGACTTCAGAGATGCCTGACACTGAAATCAATCTTTTAAAATGGTTTTGTTTGTTGACATTTCTTCTCTTTAACTTACACATGGGAAGAAAAATAAACAAGCAAAACCAGAATGATTGAAGAACTGGCATATAATTTTACCCTGCCTTCTGATTTAGAACTGTAGTTGTAGGGGAAGTGTGAAAGCCATTGCCCTCACTGTTAACAGCTTATACAACAAGCTCCGAGTCTGGTCTGGCTTAATTTCCTACCCTGGAATGGCCTCCTGTTGGCTCCTGGTTGCGCTAACCCCACCATGGCATCTTTCTTATTCCTCCCAGATCCTGCAATTGCAAATAAGGTTTTTTTGCATCACAATGTCCCCAGGCTCCTGAATTTGCACTAAGTCTGTTACTGTCTCTCCAAGATAGAATACTTGCAGTGCTCATTTGGGCCTCAGACTTCTATCCTTTCCACAACACAGGTACAGGTCTCATTAAAACAATTCTCTAGATTTAAGAAGGAAAATCCACCTTCCTGCGTGGGTTTGGCTGTACTCTACGGTGCTTGACATCAGCTATGTAAAAGTAGTTGATCCAAAGCAGGCTGCTGACCCTCCAGCCTCCATCTCTCAGTCTGAAATTCACTACATATATAAACTAAAACAATATATACAAAATCATACACACACACACACACACACACACACACACACACACACACACGAGTATATCAACGCATGCACAACATATTTAATCAATCAATCCATAACCTCTTCAATTTATCTTTAGCTTTGCAATTTTGATTTCACACAAGGTTCTTTGTTTCAATCAAACTACACTAGGAAAAAATAAACACAAAAAGGATTAAGTCAGTAGAGACTCAATCTCCCGATCAGATGCAATCATGTTCTTGGGAGGTAGGGTTACACAGAGAAGGTGCAAGTGGAAAGGAGTATAAAAGGGTCAGAGGAGCCCTACAAGTTTCTCAGAGTGCTGGAGTCTTGAGTCACACACTTCCAGGACCTGATGAGAACAGGAGCTCTGCCCCCACTTTCCAGAGCAGGTAAGTAACTCACCTCCATCAGGAGGCCACTTGCATGCTGGGAGGCCTTATCAGCAATGCAACTACATTTCAAGATTCCACAGTTAAAAAGGAAAAACAGATAATTTGAGGTTTGTTTTATTTTTGGATTTGGTTTTGTTTTGAACTGTTTTTTTTGAGATGTTGCTTTGGTTTGTTTGGTTTTAATGGAAAAACCTACTGGACTGAAATTTACATATTAGTCTTTTCATTCATTCAAGGTATTTTGGAGGCAGGGTCTCAGGTAGGCAAGACTGGCCTCGAATTCCAGTGCCTTCTTGGTCTGTATAGTCTCCTGGGCTCATTCTGGAGTTAAAGTTAGGATCTATCTTGAATTTTATTCCTCTGTAGTCCCTTAATTTATGTTTCACAGATTAAGGTTTTGCAGTTGTTTGAATGGAAAGTTCCTCTTAACTGTGATTATAAATAGTCCTGGGTAAGGGCTCCCGTGAGGATGAGGAGGGAGGTTGGGGAGGTTGGGGAAGAGCCAGAGGAGGGATGAGAGAAGGATCTGTGGTTGGTATGTAAAATGGATTAAAACATTCTTAAATAAAAAGGATAAAATAAATAAATAGATATATATTAGATATATAGATAGATGATAGATAGATAGATGATAGATAGATAGATAGATAGATAGATAGATAGATAGATAGATAGATA